>ML785613.1:0-17801 GCA_009831015.1 Picea engelmannii | reverse complement strand
ATACAACAAGTAATCATATGTGGTTGAACTTCTTCATGCATGAGCAAGTGTGTGTGTCAGAGCTAGGAGCCATCGAAAGGAGATCTACGACATCAAGGCTCAGGTTGTATATTTCTCTTTCAATTAATGCAATACATGAATATATCCCTTTCCCATAATGATGATGTCATCTTATTACATGATTCCTTGATCACATGTATAGACTAGGTATTGAATATATTAATGCATTTGCTGTGATTGGTTTGTGTTGTTGTGATTGAACGACACAAGAGCATCGGAGCAGAGCAAGGAACAACAGAGATTAAAGGAGAGCGTTTATAAGGTATGAACACTATCCATTTCTCTTAGTTCGTTCAATAGCTAAGTTTAGGGAAAGAGTAGTATTCTGTCACGGTTTGTTCTAGATCCAGGTGGATCTGGGGAGATTGGTATGTGTCCGCACTCACGAATTTATCCATAAACAGAAGGTCAAGTCCTACAGCTGGGTGCGCAGGAAGGGGAGAGAAAGAGAGAAGAGAAAGAAGATCTGCTAGCTGAGAGCGTAGACTAGAACTGTATGTTTTTCCCTTAATAAATCATAAGCACAGTTCTGTGGACGTAGCCCTAAAGATAGGTTGAACCATGTATATCTTGCATTGTGTGTGATTGTTGCTTTGATCTCTGTTGTTGTTATATTGTTATTTGCATTGTTGTGTTAAATCAGATCTATAGCTATGCATGATAGATCTAGCTTGATAAGTGTTAGATGCATATTGAGTTGATGTTGTACTGGATCCACTTGATATTCCCCTGGTTGTATACATCTCTGTCCTGCAACCCCCTCATAGCTGCTTCGGGTGAGACTGCATATGCTCTGCAGGTGTTGCCGAAAGGACCAGTAGTTAGGGCTTGTTGGTGCGCTCTTGGAGTGAACCTCGGGTCTGCCCCTGTGCTAACAAATGGCTATGTTGCAGGTATAGGAATCTTCTTGAGGGAATGTCAAGGTGGTTCCCATCGAAGACAGAGATTCAAAAGTGGATAGAAGATCAAGAGAGGGACTTCGTTGAATCCCATAACAAGAACCCTAAGCTGAGTACTGAAGATTGGCTACAAAGATACATTTTCACCGACATCCACGAGATCTTCTTTGGAGGAATCCATCAGGAGTTGTTTGAGTGGTAGGCTAGGTTAGTTGATACCCAGTTCAAGATCAGATCTAGACCCCCTGTGGTTTGGACGCCGATGTTGATCCAGAAGGTTAAAAGAGTCGACAACATTGTATCCAGAGCAGTAGATCATTGGTTTGATAGTACCATTGGAGGGTATATCACAGAATTTGTTGTTGACAGAGTAGAAATGTATAGCCAAGTCGAGAGATAATTTTTCAAAGGACCCAGAGGGAATTTTTTACATTTTTTGAAGTTAAGAATCAAGATGCTCTTGCATGAAAACCACATCTTGAAGATACAGTAGACTGGTTGGATTTGAAAAGCCTAATGTTCAAGAATTCAGACAGCGACAGCGACATAGAGGTGGGACATACGCGCAGTGGAAGAGTATTTCGAGGGGTTCACCTTGAGAACCTATGTAAGCAAAACTACGGAGAATAGGGTTTCTACAACGAAGACGAGGCAGATCCGACAGACGAAGAACATTTAGAACCCACCAGAGCAGAAGAAGGGGAAGCTGAAGAACTTTGCCAAAACAAGCCAGAAACCTCAGGAAATACACAGAACACTGAAGTAAGTACTATTAACCCTCCTATTGCCTCAATAGTGCTAAGTAATCAGAATAGTCAGAATCATCAAAGTCCACATAGTACTATTACTAGCAGTTCAACATCTACTCAAACAGGAAACCTAGGCAACTCCATGGCAGATGAGATGAGGCTCCCTATCTTTAGAGGAGATGGATCGGAAGATCGTGATCAGCACTGGTTCGTGTGCGAGGGCATATGGAACATTAAAAATATCACCGATGAATCTGCTAAAAGAAACCAGTTTAGCACTACACTGAGAGATCGCGTGTTAAGTTGATACATGAAGCTTGTTCAAGGACTTGTGCAGCCTAAGCCACTAAATGAGATCAAGAACGCGCTGAATGTAGAATTTAAAAAACCTAAGTCGGAGTCACAATGCATTACATAGTTGAAGGAGATCAAGCAAAAGGTTGTCGAACCTGTTTGGGAGTTTGATCAAAGATTCAAGACCCTAACTGGAAGATTGACTTTTAAGATCCCAGAAAAGCAAAACAAAGAATGGTTCATCGCTGCTCTTCTACCACATATCAGAGTTCAACAGAAAATTGCTTCACAGGAAGAAGCATTGGAGATCACTATGAAGCTTGAATCAACACCTATGGGATAATCCAACTTAGGTATGAGCCAGCTGACTAGTTTGTCTCTGCAAGTCAAGGATATGAAGAAGGACAAGGGGAAGGACAAAAGAGAAGATATATGGTGTGTAAGATGCAGATTAGAAGGCCATGACAAGAAACATTGTCCTCTGTTTCATGAATATCTAGCTTCAGGAGCTCCGAGCCCTTTGAAGCAAGTCACATTACCCTGGTGCGAAGTATGCAGAAATCGACATCGCCCCGGTGAGTGCTACTGTATGCATAAGTATGTTCAGACACCCACAAACTTGTATTGCAGATTCTGTAAGTCAGTAGGGCATGATGAAAGAGATTGTAGGGCCTTTGAACTTATGCATGAAAGATCAAGAGACATATACAAGATCCAAGGCGAAGTGCACCAAGAAGGAAACAATGCACAATATAACTCCCTGGGAAGAGGAAATTTCAATCCTCGCGGCGGATACAGAGGACGGGGATGAGGAGGAGGAATGGGTCGAGGCCGAGGAAAAATAATCTATTACAACTGCACGCAGTCAGGGCATCTAGCAAGGGACTGTCATAACCCTTGCACCACTTGCAGTTATTGCAACTCTTTTGAGCATATCATTAAGGACTGCCCCATACTACTAGCTAAGCTTCAGGAAAGATGAGGACCTCAACAAAACTCCCAAGTGCAACTAATATATGTTGAACCTCATAGAGCATACCCTAGATTCATTTTTATTACTCGAGGAGGCACTGCTACAGGAGAGGATAGAATGACCCAAGGAAAGATCACAGAAGACTCAGGCGTCAGGAAAGCTTTGGAGAAGTCTCAAGATTTTAATGTGAAGAAAGAAAGACAAATCTTTGAGGAAGCAAGACAGGATTTCAAGAGAGACCAAGGGTCTTCATCAAAAACACGACCATAAATAAGAGAATATGGAATGCCTCAGGCATTTGATCAGTCGGCTTCACCAAAAGAAGGAAAAGAGGTAAGTAAGCTCATCGAATTTTTGTACACTTGTATTAAGTTAATTTAGGATGAGAATGCTATGCAAGAGCTACAGAACTTAATCAGACTATATGAGCTAGGAAAGGTAAACCCCTTACTGAATAGCGCAGTACACTAGATTGGCAAGAAGAGAAGGACAAATAAAGAATTACATTTGAATGCTCAGATAGGAGAATATGATATAGACTATGTGGTCCTCGACTTAGGGTCGGAGGTCAATGTCATGACGAAGAAAACTTCGACACTGATGGGAAAACCCAAGTTGATCTATTCCCCTATCAGGCTTTGCATGGACAATCAACAAGCTATCAGCCCATTTGGACGATTAGAGCATGTCCCTGTGGACATTAACAAAGTTAGAACCTTTGCAGATTTTGAGGTAATTGAAATTGTTGATGACAACTGCCCTTACCCTGCATTGTTAGGAATTGATTGGGCCTTCAAAAACTCTATTGTTGTTGATTTGAAGAAAAGATGTATGACATTTGAAAGAGATGGTCTTAGGGTCATTGCACCCTTATATCCAGATGAGGGCCAGCATTACACAGAGCCCATCAGAGAAGAAGATCATGCTTACAAACTGGAAAACATCTACAAACTGACAGTCAGACAACGTGATTACATCAACCCTACAGCCGATGGGAATCTTAGCTGGCGAAGTGACAACGCGTTTTCATCAGATTTAGAAGAAGCACTGGAGAACTGGTAGAACCAGATGTATGAAGTATCTACCAGAAGATGTGCTAGATTAACCAGAGAAGTTCATTGGATCGGCACAACAATAAGTAACTTACCCACATTTGATGGTCTTAACCCTTTAGAAGCCTTCCTATCAGATTTTGAAACAAGTGTACCAACACAACAATGATTGTTGGCAATGGATGAGGCCTTGAAAGTTACACCAGCAAGATGGTGGGGGACACATAAAAGCAACATCACAGATTGGACACAATGTCGAACCTTGATGATAGCATGGTTCTCAGCACAAGCAGTAAGCTGCAAAGTAAGGTATACCGGTCGAATTTACCCAAAGGACCATGTGCGAAGCTGCAAAGAATCCTGGAGCAACATTCCTTAAGAATAATGGGTGCACAGATTCATTAACACATTGGACATGACCCCTATCAACTGGTACCTTCAAGCGGAGTTGCGCTTCGTCACTGCAGATTGGGAAGGTATGATCCAGAATTTTATCACCACCTTTCTATTTGAGAGTGAATATCCTTTAATAGACCAAGTATTACAGATTGTGAGTCAGAAAGTATTTGAAGAGGCATCTAGCCTCCCTATGGAACAAGAAGAGGATGAATGGATTGCACCTCTCCAGAAATTGCAGGGCTGCTACAACATCAATGTCGATGATGATGATGATGATCCCAGGAATATAAACATAACTGAAACAGAAGGCCAAAGAGATGTGGAAGGAACAGGAGCTGAGCTACCATTTATTGGTCAGCCAATCAAGATAAAAAAGGTCAACATTGGAACAGAGGAGACACCAAAGCTTGCCAATGTCGGAGATTATTGGGATGTTGCTACCATTGACAAGATTACAGAGTTATTGCATGAATATCGAGACTTGTTTCCGACCAAGTTCATTGATATGAAGGGAATCAAAGGACCTATGGGAGAGATGAGAATACCTTTGAAACCAGGTGCGAAGCTAGTCAAGCAAAGACCCTACAGATTGAATACAAAATACAAGGAAAAAATGAAGATTGAGCTTAACAGAATGCCGGAAGCAGGAATTATTGAACCTGTTGAAGAATTAGAGTGGATCAGCCCTATAATGGTACAAGACAAGAAGACAGGAGAAATCAAGATATGTGTAGACTTCAGGAAGTTGAATGATGCCTGTCTGCATGACCCTTTCCCTACACCATTCACTGGTGAAGTATTAGACAATGTGGGAGGCCAAGAGATATATTCTTTTACAAATGGATTTTCAGGATACCATCAGATCCAAATTGCCAAGGAGGACCTCCACGAGACCATGTTTAACATAGAATGCGGATCATACCAATATACAGTGATGCCATTCAGACTGAAGAATGCCCCAACCATCTTTTCCAGGGTGGTGGTCGAAGCATTCAAAGAATTTTTGCATAAATTTTTAGAAGCCTGTTTTGATGACTGGACTGTGTTTAGTTTGCTGAAAAATCATATTGAATGTCTAAGGCTAATGTTGGATAAATGCATGCAGTGTCAAATTTCTTTAAATCTGAAGAAGTGCATCTTCTTCTCACCATTTGGAGTGTTATTAGGTCATATTGTATGCAAGCAAGGATTGCTGGTTGATCCATCTAAAATTGCAATTATAGTTGATTTGCCACCTCCGACTTCAGTTAAACAACTGCACACTACGCTAGGACACACTATCTATTACAGGAAATTCATTAAAGGCTATGCCCAAATTATAACACCGATGGAGAAGTTGTTGAAGAAGGACTGCCAGTTTGGTTGGACAGATGAATGCCAACAGAGCTTCGACACACTGAAACAAAAGATGGTCATTGTGCCCATTCCGGTCTTTCCATATTGGAGCAAAGAATTTCATGTGCATGTCGATGCATCATCCATTGCCTTAGGAGCTGTGTTAGCACAACCGGGAACATGAGACATCGATCACCCGTTAGCCTTTGCTAGCAGGAAGTTATCCATAGCATAAATTAACTACACCACCACATAGAGAGAAGGATTGGTCATGGTGTATGCGCTACAAAAATTCCACCACTACTTGTTGGGAGGACACTTTAAAATGTTCACAGATCACTCTGCACTGAAGTACCAAGTCAACAAGTCAGTGTTGGGGGGACAAATATGTAGATGGCTTCTGTTGTTTTAAGAATATGATTTTGAGATCATAGTTAAGCCAGAAAGAATGAACAAGGGCCCTGACCACTTGTCGAGGTTGGAACATGGAGAAGAACCCAGCAGTCTAGAGGATACATTGTCGGATGCACAACTGCTCGCCATCAGAAAGATTGATGACCACTTCGCAGAAATAGTCCAGTTCCTATCAACATGAATGGTACCTAGTGAGTATACAATTCCCCAGAAGAAACAACTAGTAGTGCATGCTGCAGATTTTTCATTGATAGTTGGTCAGCTATACAAGATGGGACCTGATGAGATACCAAGAAGATGCGTTATGGAGACAGAGTGACCATTGATCCTCGTAGAAGCTCATGAAGGCATCGTAGGAGGAAATTATGCAGGGAAAGCAACTACACAGAAGGTTCTGCGAGCTGGCCTTTGGTGGCCTACCTTACACAGAGATGCTAAGGATTATACTAGAGCCTGTGATGTGTGCCAGAGAGTTGGGAGACCATCTAGAAGAGATGAAATGCCATTAGCACCGCAGATGACCCTACAAGAATTTGACAAATGGGCCATTGACTTCGTGGGACCTATCAACCCACCAGGGAAACGCACAGGAGCAAGGTATATCATTACTGCGACTGAATACTTAACCAGATGGGTCGAAGCCAGAGCAGTCAAGGACTGTAGTGCAACTACAACTGCGTGATTTATATTTGATGACATAATAACCAAGTTTGGACGCCTCAAGATCCTCATGAATGATCAAGGCACACATTTCATCAATAAGACAGTTGAATCCCTGACTGAAGAATTTGCAGTCCACCATCAGAAGAGTACACCTTACCACCCACAAGCAAATGGAACGGTTGAAGCATTCAACAAGATCTTGGAGACAACATTGACGAAGATTTGCAGTGTGAACAGGGATGAGTGGGATTTAAGAGTACTTGCAATACTCTGGGCTTATAGAACCACATGCAAGAAATTAACAATGCAGACCCCTTTCAAGTTGGTTTATGGTCTTGAAGTTGTTGTCCCGATGGAATACTTGGTACCAAGCTTAAGAATTGTTGCATTTACATACATGGATGATATTGGCGCTGTTCATGAGAGGCTTGCATAATTGGTTGAAATGGAAGAAGACAGATTCATTGCAGGATTCAATTAGCAGGTTCAGAAGGAACGAGAGAAAGCTTGTCATGGCAGACACATCAAGAAGAAGGCATTAAAGTAAGGTGACTTAGTACTGGTGTATGACAATAAGTTTATAAGACACCCAGGGAAGTTTAGAATGCATTGGCTTGGACCATATGAGATCACCTATGTTACAGAAGGAGGAGTTGCCCAGCTGAAGATGCTGAACGGAGAATGGAAGGAAGGGTTGGTAAATGGGAGTCGACTGAAGTTGTACTATGACAACCAACTGCCTCGCAGCTCTCAATAAAAACAAGAGAAAAAGGGTCTAGGTACCAAGTGCAATTGAAACTAGGTACCAGACACAGAAAAGACAGTCTACACAAGGAAGGAGAGGAGGCATAGAACATAAAGCAAAGGTTGCACTGCGCAGTTTGAAGTCGAAGTAAAACAAAAGGATCAGATTTGAAGTGCCTCGAGACGAGTCGCAGGTGAGTGTTGGGGCTTGTTGGCCCTTGGTTAGGGAAGCAAGCGAAGATTAAGGAAGAAAAGGTGAAATGTGAGCTTCGCGGGAGACACAGTGTTTGTCACTGGGGTGAAGTGAGCAAAAGAGAAGAAAAGATGAATCGAAGTACGAAAAAGCAAGCCATTGGACGAGAAGATCGAGGATGACAGATCAACAAAAAAGAGGGATCGAGGACAACTCAACAAGCGAAAAAAGCCATCATTGGATGTTTTGGAGCACCGCGCGAGAAGAAAGGAAAGACAGGATGGCAAAGCCTGGGAAAAGTGGAGCAAGTTGACCTAGGGTTTTAGACACCCAGGGTTTTGGTATTTAGGGTTTTGGCACCTAGATTTCATCCTAGGGCTGTCGGTGAGATATTATAATGTATAAATAAAGGTCAAGAGGACCTGGGTCGGGTGGGTACAACATTGTTATTGACTAAGCTCTATTGTTGTGGTGAGATATCATTGTACTGTGAGAGAGAAGTGTTGAGAGAGAGAGCCTTCTGTTATTGTAATATCTTCAGCTATGTGCGAAGGTCAAGCCCTGCAGCTGGGTGCGTAGGAAGGGGAGAGAAAGAGAGAAGAGAAAGAAGATCTGCTAGCTGAGAGGGCAAACTAGAACTGTATTCTTTTCCCTTAATAAATCATAAGCACAGTTCTGTGGACGCAGCCCTAGAGAGAGGGTGAACCACGTATATCTTGCGTTGTGTGTGATTGTTGCTTTGATCTATGTCGCTATTATATTGTTATTTGCATTGTTGTGTTAGATCATATCTATAGATGTGCAGGATAGATCTAGCTTGATAAGTGTTAGATGCATATTGAGTTGATGTTGTACTGGATCCACTTGATATTCCCCTGGTTGTAGACATCTTTGTCCTGCAACCCCCTCATAGTTGCTTCGGGTGAGATTGCATCTGCTCTGTAGGTGTTGCCGAAAGGGCCAATAGCTAGGGCTTGTTGGTGCGCTCTTGGAGTGAACCTCGGGTCTGCCCCTATGCTAACATTTATCCTACTTCCTTATCCATATTCTTGATAGTTCTTTTACATGACTATTGAAATTCTGCTTTGGTTCCTTTGGAGGAGTTGTCAATCTGCAATCTTTGGCAATGTGTCCAAAATTATTGCATTTATAACATTCTACTTCATCATTTAATGAGCCAAAACTGTTATAGTTTTTGTTATATGCTTCATGAGGTTTTCTGAGATGGTTCATTCTAGAGTAGCCTTCATAATTGCTTATGTTCTTTGTATAGGCTCTATATTTTATAGCTTTGTGTCGAAAATTATTACAAGAATAACATAAACAAAGAAAAATAGTTTGGTACCCGTGTGTAGGAGATCTTTTGAATGGTGTTTCTGTTATGTAATCTTCTTCTTGAGTTCTTTCAATAGTTGGTTGTTGATTTTGAAATATGGATCTTCTAGGTGGTGTCGTTCTTATGTAATCTTCTTCTTGAGTTCTCTTTCACTCTTCCTTCTAGATGCAACCTCTGATGACCTATGCATAACTTCCTTGTTCCACTTCCGTTTATGTTGTCGTGGAGCTCGAACCCTCCTAAGTATGTGTTTGTTTGTATCCCAGTATGGACTTGTCATAGTATGGCCTTTGACTGCTGATGATTTCATCTAATATTTTGGTATTGTTTTGTTGCATGTCCTTCTTCTGAAGTTCCTTCCTTAGTGAGACTATTTATGCTTCCAAGTTCTCACTCTCTTTCTCTTTTTCTTCCAGTTGGCTTTTGCGTGTTTTTTCAATCCTTTTGGTTTCTCCCATTTGGAATTTTAGGTTCATAATCATCTGTTGATCTTCTTCAGAGTTAGGATTTTGAGAATCCTCTTTTAGCTTGAGTAATTCTCCCCTGAGTGATTTGTTTTTTTCCTTTCTCTTTTTAGCTCGTCTACTGCACTGATTAGTTCTGCCTTAAGATCCACTTCACCTTCTTCTTCATAATCTTCTTCATCATTTTCTGATGCCATGAAGAGTACTCTTTCTGAACCAATGTTGCTATCATCATCCTCATCTGATGAGGAGCTATCCTCATTTGAGTAGAGACTTTTATTGAAGAATTTCTTTTTGTTTTTTTTCTTGTCTCCTTTTTTATATTTCTTTTCTTTATTGGGAACTTCTTCTTCATCATTCTCTTTTTTCTTAGTATATGGTCATTTATTAGAAAAATGACATTTTACCACAATTAAACATTCAAAAGGAAGCTTACCTTTGTACTTGGCAGTTCCTTTATTTAACTTCCTTACAAAGATGGTCATTTCTTCATCTTCATTTGAATCATCATTGCAACTACAATCTGACTTTGGATTTTTCTTGTTCTTCTTTTTCTTCTTTAATTCTTTGAACGTTTCTTCCTTCCTAGATGGATTGTCCCACTCTGTTCTCATTTCATAAGATGTAAGAATTCCATGTAACTCGTCCATGCTCAACGTGGCAAGACTTGCTCTTTCTTTTAGGGCTGAAATTTTTGGATGAAATCTCATTGGAAGAGACATCGATATCTTTTGAACCACCACTGGGCCTTTAATTTATTCTCCCAATCCTTTGATAGCATTCACAATTTCATCAACTTGCATAAAGTAAGTTGCAATGTCTTCATCTTCCTTCATCTTCAATTGTTCAAATTTAGCTCTATAGGTTTGAAGTTTGGCCCCTTTTACTTTGGCATCTCCTTCGTAAATGTTTTTAAGTTTGTTCTAAAGATCCTTTGCAGTATCGCAGTGCATAACTATGACAAATATTGAATCAACCACACTACCCAGAATAATACTTTTAGCCTTTGAATTGTTTTCACTGAGTTTCCTTCAATCTTTGTCCGTTGGAGGAGTGGCAGGTGTCATATATCCGTTTACTACTGCTTGCTAGACATCAAATCCTTGTTCCTATAAAAATGTTTTCATCCTTTTATTACAGAAGGAAAAATTCTTACCATCAAACATTGGCGCTCCATCCTTTGTGCAATCCATGATCTACCTTCCAGTGGCGAGACTAGTTCTGAAGGAACCTGCTCTGATACCAATAGTTGGAATATTGAGAGGGGGGTAAATCAATATTATGCAATTTTTACTACTTTTAACCAAAATATGTAAGCATCAATTCATCAAAAGTTTATCAGTTATGATTTCATTCAAGATATTATGAGCAATGGCGTTCAACAACACATAACCATAGATGCACACTACAAAAGAATTTTACGTGGAAACCCAAATGGGAGAAAACCACATAATTCTTTCTTATATATATATTAAATATTACATTCATAGGAAGCACCAACTTCCAAATTCTCCAGCACCAACTGGAAGGAGGCTCCAACCTGAAGGAAGCTACAACTCCCCAAATTCTCCAGCTCCAACCCCTTGATTTACAGGTTCCAACCTAAAGGAAGCTCTAACTCCATGTGTTCTCCGACTCCAACCGGAAGGAGGCTACGACCCCCTTTACTTTCTCCTTCCTTCCACCCTGAAATATAAGTATAGACTCAACCTGTCACTGATAATCAACCTGTCACTGTCATTATCACTATCACAGTATCTGTCATTGATCTTGAAATCTTAGCATCAACAAGAAATATCTACTCAATCATATGCCAAGATCACTAAGAGCATCTCTCATACATATTCTCAACTTCATCAACATATGCCTCAAACCATGTGCCAAGAGCATGCCTTAAACATGTGCCAAACCATCCAAGATATTCCTTAAGCATATACCATAACCATCAAAATGGAAGACATAGAAAGCATGCCTTTAGTCATGTAGCAACCTGGTGTATGTGATCATAGACCTGCATAACTTCTTCAACAAAAGGATAACATCTTCATTTGACTTTACTTTAGTCTCACGGGACAAGTTTTTTTTATTAGTCACAAACCCTAAATTTCAACAAGAATAATTTCGTACCTATAATGAATAAAGGTCTGAAACTTGCACCTAATATTCTTCAATATATTCTATGAAATTCCTCCAAGTTTCACTCCTTGAATCATCCTTGAAAATGAGTTATAATGAAAATGACAGACCTTGCTGAATTCTGGCCTATTCTAGAGAGAAAACTTGTAGAGCATGCCACATGCTGAATATTTGATATCTAGTTTTAAATCTCACACAAAACATACTACAAATTGTACTCTTTCCAATGCAATTGGTCTCACAAAATTTGGATCATCTATGAATAAGTTATGGCTTTTTTACTCATAACACACGTTCGAGACTAGTTTCAGGACTAGTAAAAACTCTATCTTCCACATAGTGTATCTCCAAAAATACAATGACCTGGAAGCCGAAATTTTTACCTCATGTACCCTGATATGTATTCTCAACAACCTCCAATTTTTCTTTATTTGAATCATTATAGGAAAAAAATTATAGCGAAAATGGTAAGATGACCTTTAAATAACAAACCTTAGAACACATCATCACAAGACTTCATCCTCCCTCCCTTATTCACTTCATATTCCCTCTGAAATTCCCCTCAGATATCCTTGGTTACCTCAAATAAAAATCACTTGAGTTGATGTAACAAATGAACTCCCAGGTGCCTTATACTAGATCTGGCACCCTCTTTTTAAGGCCGACTTGACCCAAATAAAATTCAAAATAATTTTTAATGATTATTCCATTGGGGTCGAGTTTACCAACAATATCTTTAATACTTATTTTAATATTCATTGCAGTGGGGATGACTTTAACTTCTTGTTTGCAACAACTTTTCTTGTTTTAATTAATTTGGGACCGACTTGTCACTTCTTGTTACAACTATTTAGGGCTTCTTAACCATACTTTGGGGCTTCCATCTTCAAGAGGGCATATCTCCTCAACTGTGAGGAACCACATAGCATACCACCTACTGTTGGAAACGACATGACGAGGAATATCCATATACGAAATCTTTAAATGCATTAGTAGAGTCCATCATTCTCTTTTTCCTCAAACAACTTCAAACTTCATGACCACATCTCTCGTCTTCTTGTAGATTTCTTCGAAGTGTCTTCCCGTGAGGGCCATACTTAAAGCTATGCCATAAGGGGACCACTTTGGAGATTTATTCAATTATACCCATTACTTCTAGAGGCTTCTAGACTTCTTCTAATGTTGACATCAATGACAACCAACTTTCCAACACTTATTACTAAGAAATTATGGATTGATAATTACCACGAATGTAAATTTGAAATGATCAAAGAAATGTGACAATTTTAAATGATTATGTGTTGGTCGGTTCACTTAGTACTACCACAAAAACCAATTCCAGAAATGCACTTCAAAATATAGATGAACCATTCAACGAAGAAGTGTTATAACCATGTGGCATTGAACCATGAAATTTAATCATATGATTGTGCTATTAATTTCCGAATGCAGAGTTTCTTAGGATTTGCTCAAAACTGAAAGATATTTGTATAAGCCGACATTCATGTCAATGAATCAGGTGTGATATAAACCAGGAAATGGGATTATGGCATCCACAAATAATCAAATGTTTTTTTTAGATCTTAGAAAAATTATTTCCAGCCAATTAAGTTGGTCACAATTCAACAATGGAAAGAACCATTACTATTCATCCAAGGAACTACAATATTTATGTTAAACTATGAATTCAAGAATGAGTTCCAAATACACTACTATTGAAAGTTTCACCATTGCATATCAATATATGCCAAATTAAATCATATCACAGTGAAATATATGTTTGAAAAGCATGCTGGAAATGAATCATTCCACAACGAAACACCTAGAATATGCTTGAAAGTATGTTGGAAATTTCAAACCGATCTTATTATTTTGATGCCAAAAATGTGTAGATTAAATCAACTATGCTTGGTTCATTGAGATCCCAATATCCATGTGCTTGCAGGTATTTCAATCATTAGTAGATCCAATGGAACCATTAAGTGTGAATACCATTAACACATTGTGATGTTTCCATTCTTTTATGTGCAAACCATACAATGATTTTGTGATGAAATGAAGTGTTTTAGCACAATGCGAAATTATGAAGATAACAAATGTTTGTGTGGTTAAAGCATGAAAGAGAAAGAAATTAAACTGTGATCTTGAAACAAAAAATCCACTTGCTCTAAACTAATTAGATTTGAAATAGAGCATTGCTAGAAGTAAAATTCTAGATCTAGCGAACCAAACCTGTAGCTCAAAATTTCAAACAAGCAAGATGAGGTCAATTATAGACTAAATCATATTCACCCCTTTTATGCATTGATTTAACACGTGAATGTGTTTTAACCACATATCTAATTGGTTGACTTGAAATACTTTTGTGAATCATTTCCCTTCATGGTAAATTTCTAAGTCAAATTACTTTATCTCTCTTGGTTTGGTTATAGTAACATCATAARAATAGAATAAACTTGGATCTAATCTAACTTCTTTCTTTTAATTTGATCTAAGTAATGCATACTACTATAGACTAAATTGATGCTATAATCAAGCCAACGACTTGATGTTTTGTTTTATTTCATGATTTTTTCATTACTGTAAATCGTCATTATGTCCTGATTTAGTGCAGATCAAGTACTTATTTCTTGAAATCTACTGAAATCTAAAGTACTTATTTCAAGAAATAAGTACTTGATCTGCACTAAATCAGGACATAATGACGATTTACAGTAATGAAAAAATCGTGAAATAAAACAAAACATCAAGTCGTTGGCTTGATTATAGCATCAATTTAGTCTATAGTAGTATGCATTACTTAGATCAAATTAAAAGAAAGAAGTTAGATTAGATCCAAGTTTATTCTATTCTTATGATGTTACTATAACCAAACCAAGAGAGATAAAGTAATTTGACTTAGAAATTTACCATGAAGGGAAATGATTCACAAAAGTCTTTCAAGTCAACCAACTAGATCTAGATTCATTAGAGCTAATTAACTTGAAATTTTACAATCTAGATAAAAAATAATTTATAGTTGAAATTTTAGATTGCAATAAATAAACTTAAAGAAAGAAATTTTTTAAATTTTAGTGGTTGAAAAATAGAAGGGGTTAGACTAGTGCCTTCCTCCACTTGGACTACGGGGAACACTTAATCTAGCTTGAGGCTATATTCATATGTCAAGTCTTGGGGTCACAAGCTCCATTTAAGTATGCTTTGTAAGCCTCCAACCTAAGACACTTGAATATTTTAAGCACTTGGGGAGATTGGTCCTATGCGAATCCAAATCTAAGTACCACAAGGTGAACTTTATGTCTAGTCTAAAACAAGAACTTAGAATCCTAGATGTCCAAATTCAATGCCCTGGATCTAAAAATAAATGATCACAAAGCATAAGCATGAGTGAACTATACCTTATAGACTTCTCCAACGTGGCACGATGCCCCTCTATGGCTCTGTAATGGCTCCTTCCTCCAAGATACCTGCAAAATAACAAGTTCTTCCAATTTTCCCTAGAATAAAATCTCAAACAAGACAAGATATCACAATAGCTTAGGCAAATATGAGCAAAGGAATTTTCAATTATTCTCCAACAAGTTTACAAATGAGTGAGGGGATCTTTATATAGGAAGAGAGCTCAAGTGGTGGATACTCTACAAGGAGTTCTAACCAAACCCTTTACTATAGATTTTTTGATCTAGAAAGAGATTATAGAAGGATAATAAAAGAGAATTACCAAGCTTCCTTAAGAAACAACCTTGAAAATCCAATTCCTTCCACTGGTCACACAAGAATAGTCACAATGGCCACTGAACCTTGGGTTACAAACGTATATAGGCCTCTTGATATGTCTAGAATTCAAGGATTTCCTCACAACATGCCTCATAAGTAGAACACATGGCTTGCCAAGTTTTATGGAAATAATGTCATCACAACTCAATAACACACATAATGACTTTCTACAATGTCCTTGGTGAACATGGTATTCCAAATGAAAATGAAGATGTGGTGATGGAGCTTTTTTCACTATCATTGGAAAAAAATGCTAAGTCATGGTATATTGGTTTTCCCACTAATAGAGTTAAGACTTGACAAGCTTTTCACAATGCTTTTATAAAAAAGATGGGCAACAAAGAAAGATGTTAGGATGATGTTGACACAACTACATGAGATGAAGAAAAAGGACAATACAAGTTTGAGGGATTTTGATAAGAGTTTTGATAAGTTGTTAAAGGAATTTCCCAACAATTTGAAACCAAGAGATGAGGCCATCTTGCTTCATTACATTAATGCATTTGAGTGGTAACATTTTGGCGCCATTGACGAGGACACAGTCCATTCTCTAGTCATTATAAGTTTAGCTTCAAATGCTTTCTGATAAATATGATTGAAATGTTCATATAATTTTACTCAGTTGGCGAGTCCACAAGAAGAGAACTCAAGTGGTGAATACTCTACAAGAAGTTCCAACCAAACTCTTCACTGTAGTTTTTTTGATCCATAAAGAGCCTACAGAAGGAGAACAAAAGAGAATTCTCAAGCTTCCTCAAGCAAGAACCTTGAAAATCCAACTCCTTCCATTGGTCACACAAGAATAGTCACGATGGCCACTCAACCTTGGGTTACAAATGTATATAGGCCTCTTGATATGTCTAG
Source organism: Picea engelmannii (assembly GCA_009831015.1). Classification (NCBI taxonomy): domain Eukaryota; kingdom Viridiplantae; phylum Streptophyta; class Pinopsida; order Pinales; family Pinaceae; genus Picea; species Picea engelmannii. The sequence goes on along the minus strand of ML785613.1, from coordinate 1,449 downwards.
AATTCAAGGATTTTCTCACAACATGCCTAATAAGTACAACGAATGGCTTCCCAAGTTTTCTGGAAATAATTCCATCATAGCTCAAGAACACATAACAACATTCTACAATGTCCTTGGTGAACATGGTATCCCAAATGAAAATGAAGATGTGGTGATGAAGTTTTTTTCACTATCATTGGAAGAAAATCCTAAGTCATGGTATAATGGTTTGCCCACCAATAACATCAGGGCTTGGCAAGCTTTTCACAATGCTTTTATAAAAGGAAGGGCAATACATAAAGATGGTTGGATGAGTCTATCTTGCTTCATTACACTAATTCATTTGAAACCAACAAATGAGTTCATCTTGAAACCAACAATTTGAAACCAAGAGATCAGTCCATCTTGATTCATTACACCAATACATTTGAATAACAACATATAACATAAGACTTAAACAAAAATCTTGAAACATATATTTGAATGGACATGGATTTAAAAAAATGATCAATTTCATGCTTGCTTGATTTGTTCACTTGATATACTTGCTCGATAAAATACAAAAACACCAAAAAAACAAGAGTATTTACTCTGTTCATGGTATTGAAAAGGGACTAAAGTCTTTACAAATTCATAATTAGCCAAAATTTGATATAGACAAGGTAATCTAATTTCAGCTCCTCATTGTTCTTGCCTTTAAACCTTTAATAATTGGCACAAATGCACCAAGTCCATCTAGTTGTTATAAACTCGATAATTTGGAAAAAATACCATAAAATTATGTAAAAAAACTTGTTATAATTTTGATGTTTCTTATTCTTTCTTTATCATACCACTCATTTAATTACATTGAAATCCTAAGACATCCTTGATTTTAATTCACAAAGTTCATAAATATTAAAAAAAATATATTAAATGATAAAACATAAATACTGATTTTAACTAAGTTTGAAATCAAATCCATTCACTGCTACTATAATTCAAGGGGATAAGGCATATGCAACAATATGAGAGCCAAATATATAATAACTTATGACTTAACCTACTATAATTGAAGAGGATAAGGTATATGTAACAATCTGAGAACCAAATATATAATAAACTTATGACTTAACCAGAACTTAGATGTCATTTAGACACCCTTGCAAACCTTGCTGAGTTCTTTTAACTTTATCATAGCCCACCAAATTTCTTATTAAAGACTTGATTCTTGACATATTTTCTAAAATAATTTGTGACAAAATGCAAAGAATTTGCCAAAATCCAAAATGGATAGAATCCCATGGGAAAACGAGAGAGTTGTGAACGTTTAATGAAAGGTTTATTCTAGAGAGTAATTTAGGCTAGTTTGACGTGCAGAGATGTTGAAAGAGGGGGCTCTCCTCTCTCGTTGCTGCCCTGTTTTCCATTTCAATTCACATTTTCTCATTGCAAAGCGCCCGTTCCGCCTCCCAAGGTAACTTCATTACT
>ML785612.1:721716-733816 GCA_009831015.1 Picea engelmannii | reverse complement strand
GATCCAAACAGAAGCATTGGTGAAATATTCTTTCTCCAAGATAAATCATTTAGTCCAAAACCTCAAATAGAGCCTAGCTGAGTTGAAAAAATAAGGGCCATTTTCAAAGACTCGGTCCCTATCTTCCATATTATGGAAGATCGTTGTGAAGAAACCCTTAGAACCAAGTTGCAGTTAAAAATGGCCTTTAGGCTTCCACCAAGATTTGATCCATCTAATTAGGTCTCTCTCTGAGGGTCATAGACCCAAAAATTTACCAATGAGTGCATGTTATTTAATGTATTGGGTGTGCTCTCCCGCCCTCTCTGATTTGATCACATACCTTGGCGATATTGGAGCTTGAGGAAGGCATTTCCCTAGATCCCAGGCTCGAGCCACCTTTGCATGGGATGGTTCTGGGTTGATCTACACTTATTTTAATTTATTTGATTCTACATGGGAAGCGTGATCATGTGGCTATGGTGGTTGTTCAAAGGCAGGCCTCGGCCCACCTGAACCACTTGATTTTTTTTCTATCGCATTTATGTAGGAGGGGGCTTGTGCCCCCTCATTAATAAGTGTCATCTTGTCGACCAAGATGACACACTCAAAGTATTGACAACACAAGCTCCATCAGAGATCGAGAGTATGTAGTTACCCTAGTTCTTGTTTTTCATCCAAACCCTAGAAGAGAGCCATCAATCGAGACGAGGAACAATTTTTTCAAAAATTTAGCCGTCCCCTTTTTATATCTTTATTAAAATAATACATAATTCATTTTTTTTAAGATTCTCCTAGAAACATGTTCCCTTCTCGTAGGTTGTCTTGCTCGTGTAAGTAAATCATTTCATACAATAATGACTATGTGAAAATATTCAATATATTTTCATAATAGATTACCTAGTCATTGGACCCTATTTCAAATATTGTTCCCATGAATTTTGTAATGTTTATTGGTGTAGGAGAATCCCTAGCTAAGATAGCTATATTGCCCCAACCTCGATTTTTGCAATGAAATAATTTTGTTTTGTAGATCATCATTTTTCACCATTCATAAGTAAATTATAAGGTGCAAGGCATCTATATAAAACATTTATATGCCTTAGAACTTACCCATAATGCAACGTTTTATTGTGTGTGTTTCTTCAAAATGGTTAAAATTGGCAAAAAAAAAATGAAAATTATCATTTTTGGGAGCTTGTAACTTCAACCGAGAATATATTGATGTTATGTGAAATTTTTGAATTGAATTATACCTATTATACTAAAGCATGGCACCCTTTGTTTTTCTAAAGAAATAATTTTGACATGATTTTGTAGCATAATTGGCAATTATTTGCCGAGACCGCATATTTTTTTATGTTTTTCTACAACAATATCTTTTTTTCTAGATGGAATATATAATCAAATTATAAGATCAATTATTTCATGAGAAACACTCAACAACTTGAAAATCCAAATTTGGAATTATAACAAAGCTTGGGTGTCCATTTCAGTAAAACTGGTCAAAATCGGTTAAAAGAGCGAAAGTGTTGATTTTTTGGATTGATTGTGTGCAAATAAATAATAGTTTAAATGTCATAATGCATGGATTTCATACTTAATTTTTGTAAATTTATACATAAGGCCTTGTAATAAAAAAATATGTGTTTATTTATATATATGCATGCATTTCCTTAAGGCACTTCAACCTAATTTGCGCTTTGTTTTTAATGCCTATAATTCATTATCTCAAGTTTCACATATATTTGATTTATGAGATATTTACATTTATTTTGAGTCAAATATTATTGTGTTATACCAATAAAGGGTCCATTTCATATTTATTCCATTGGAATATTAAAGGAATGGGTTCCCAGATAATGAACCAACTATCAATCCATTTGTTTTAAATATGTTGAGAACTAAGTGAAAGAGACTTTCGATCCTCTAAGTGTCAATGTGTAAAGAATAATTTTATCATGGATATAGATACCTGTGAGAATGGAGAAATGTATTTTTCAAATCTTTCTATGAGATGTAATGAGTTCTAGAGGTTTTTAAATCCTCTATGTTTACAATAAAGACTGCAAAATTGTGGTTGTGAATTTCTGCTATTTGAATTTTAATTGTGGTTGTTGTGTGAGTATTCATTTTTGTTGTGTGACCTTGAATTATGGGCCATATGATCTACATCATTTGGTATCATATCAAGAAGAATCCAAGGATTTGGGACAATTTTAGCAAAAAATAGGAGACCTAGTGTTAGTATTGGATTTGATCCAGTTATTAATGTGCACATTGATCAAGATTATCAGGGAAAAATTCAAGAACAAGAGGCCAAAGAGGAACTTACAAAGATCATATACCGATAGAAATCATCATACGCTCAAGTGTATCCAAAATAATTATAATAAAAACAGGCCCTAAGGGCCCATGGTCGAGTTTCAAATGCCTGGGTGGTTATCGAGAGCATACAAGGAACTTATTGCGCTCAAAGCAGGCTTAATCCCCCTTTCATGAGAGGATATATCATATAAGCAATGATTAAGGAGAAAGTGCTAGTGGAGGTGTGGGATAAACCATTCAATATCTACAAGTGATCCTGATCAACGGTGGATAATGCATGTCACATAGAAAACATATTTTAGAGTTAACGAAGCATTGGGGCGCAACAATGATTTTAAGGAGCTATGTGCCAAAGAGTGAATGGTGTCACATGGAAGTGATATGAAAAGTAAAACCAGTCCCCTAGGGTTGTGACAATGGTATTCTAGTCTTGCCAGATTGTATATCCACCAAATCATTGCGTATCTTTCTGTCCATATAGCGCCACCTGGATCTAACATGGAAGTCCACCTGGACAATCAAAAAGTAGATGATAGTAAAAAACATCAATAAACATATATTTGAATTATTAGAGATCGCCACCTATGCAAAGAAGACCCCACTAAAACTTTGGTCAACATGCCTCACACAGATACACGATCCAATTCCATGAGGAAACTTCAACACTAACATGGATCAATTTGAAGCTACCACACGCCCACGGGCCCATGATGACGTCATCTAATTTTTCATGCATTTATCCTCGAATTTTAAATCTTGGTGAAGGATGTGTGTTTCAAGTAGGGAATGAGGAAGAATTTCTCAAGTGAGTGGAGGATTCTCTGATAGACTGCCAAATCAGTTAGGAAGGATGTGATGCATAACAAAATATCTAGCATCACATTTTCCTCCCTTCACCCATAATCATATACATTCCCACAACTGTTAGAGGACAAAAATCATTGCCTCGACGTGTCCATTAGTTCAGTCCCCAGATCTCAACAGATCAGGATATGCATGACCAATCACTATATTCTCTAAGATGTCTCGAAATGCACGTGTTGAGATCCTATAAGGGAACACCATGAAATTCACAAGCCACCAATCTGTGAGTAATCCAAGTTCTAAAGGTGAGTTACTCCGATGCCAGGTGTTTCAGATGAGGATTCGTCTGTGTCGACCCTTTGCTTAGGAGTGGATTATGAACCATCTTGGTCGTAGATGTTGGGAAACTGTGTTATACACTTCATTAAGAAAGGAATGCCCTTCTTTGGTATCATTAATATGATCTTGAGGAAAAAATGGCATTCGAGAATCTACCCTAAAGTGCAATGGCCAATCCAATCAATGCATCAGATAAGATTGAAGCAAAGGATTCAAGGTATTGGTCGATTGTATCTTATGTTATTGGGTGTTGTCAGTTGAAAGGAAATGTTTTTCTTATCATCTCAACAACTTAGGTAAAAGGTTCACAATGAAATAATTGGATCAATTGAGCCACTCACCAGGTCTCAAACAAAGGCTCGATTGGACAAGAAGAACACACCCAACAATAGAATCAACAGAGCCTATTTGGAGGTAAAAAGTAGTTTCTTCCCAGTAAAATTAGGTAAAATCAGCTATAAACCTAGGAATGGTTAGAAAACCAGATGCGATATCAAGATTCTGACAAGCCGTTTTAATTTTCAAGAAGCAGTATTGGTCCAAAGGAGAGGTTTCCTCTCAAACATAAACGACTATAAATCTACATGAAGAGATCTTTTTAGGGTCAACACTTTGGGGAATTTAAGAGTATCTTATACTCTAGTTGTTTGATCAATATCCCCTCAGACACAGACCAATTTTCAAGGTTGCAGGATTTAATATATTCATCCACTGTGTTATGCTTCAGTTTGTGCTTCTTTTTATGTGTATGTGATCTTGTAAAATCCATCCCTCTCATATCATGGCTTCTTGTATTATATCCCCATTAATAAAATCTCGAGCATCAAGTTTTATGACATGTTTAGTGTTACTGCATGTTGTTTAGCTTATGATGATGAAGTTATTTCCTCTAAATGTATGGCCACTTCTTGTCATTTTTTCTCATATTTAATGATGTGTAGAGGGTACCTCCATGGATTTAAATATTTGAAAATGTTTATCGTTTGATGCATGATTTAATGATTTGGTATATCTATTAGAACTGGCGAATTATTAATTTCTCAACACGTCATTCTTTCCATAAACTGTGAGATTCACCTTAAAGTTGCCTCACATATTTATTTTGTGTTTCTTCTAAATCCATCTCTTCCAAAATTAAACTCAAATTTCCTGAAGAAGTCATGGACAAATGCTTATTCTAGTTGAATGTTTTGATATTTTGTTTAGGATTGTTTGAGGGTCGAGAATTTCATAAGAGAGAGAGAAAAACTTGCCCACAATTTTGCATAATTTCTGTTGTTACAAGCATGTCTTTAAGGCTTTCTCTAGGTCTTAGCCCCTAGGATTCCTCATCATCGTTCCATTGACATACTGGAACATATCGAGGGACAACATATGAAATGGCGTCGTTTCCAAGGAACAAAATTTGAAGATATTTTTCCCTAGAGATACGACATTGCAAGATATGATACTCGAGGGTGAACGAGTTTCAGGCACCTGGATGTTAATTATTTCACACAACGACTCCACAGAAAGAAGATATGGAATCTAACATAAGATATACTAGAAACAACCTAGATCCTAAGTGTACTCTAGTATACTCAGATCCATAGAATCTCGTGATCTAGAGAAATATCATAGAATGTCAAATATATTCATCTTCAGGTAACCCTAATTTGGAAACTTATCCTTCTATTGTTCATGTAGGTAGTGAATCTCTCTAGATAGTTTATATACCTATTGATTATATTTCTTCTTCCAAGCTACCTATTGAACCCTTAATAGATCTAAAGAATTTTCCCTTAGGATTCTGTCAAGAAGTGAGCTCTTCCTTTAAGCCTTTTCTGAAAAACCCTATTAACCCTCCATCTATTAAATCCCATAATCAATTTTTGCAAAACCTTAAGGTCAATTTAGGAGGAGGAAAAGCCAAGGGAAATAAACCTCCCCCACTACCTTTAAACCTGTGGGTCATGGCCATATTTTTCCCATTGAACTTACTTGTGCATGATCATGACCTCCCCAAAAATTACTTGAAAATGTTACCCAAGTACAATGGTGAACCAACCTTGTCCGTTGAAGAACACCTAGCAGCCTTCCAGGATTTCACTGACGACTTGTTTGTGGAGCATGATGATGTCTTCATGAGGTTGTTGTTAGGATATTTAGACACTTAGGAGTTATTTAATATATACTTGGTCTAATGTGTCATTAGGTAAAAGTTTGTTTCTTAGTGTGTTTCTTTATTGTGCATTAGTATGCATTTTTAGTTAGGAAATCTGACGGTCACGATATGTTCCCGACATAGAGTGATCTGATGGTTCATATTCACCTCGATCTTAATGGCCATTGACCCGTGGCTTAACACCTAATTAGTCAATGATCTCTATTTAAAGATCATGAAGGGTCATTTTCCGATGATCGGTTGTGAGAAACTCTCTTGTAAAATCTCTCTGTAATCTATTTCTTTTGCATTAATAAACTACTCCAAGTGGCCATGTTGGCTAGGCCTGTGGATGTTTTGTTGTAGGGGTTTGACCACGCCAAAACATCGTTGTGTTGATATTTTATCTGTTTGTGTGAGTGGTTACTGACGGTGTTCATCCTTTGTTGGAGTACCTGTGTTGTCGAACATGGTATCAGAGCCTGTTCGAAGACCCACTCCTATTGTAGATCGAGATTGTGAAGAGGAGTTTAATCATCTCCATTTTATTCTATTTACGTACATTTCTAGGCTGAAAGGACTATTCCATTGCATCCAGAGTGCTCATTTCAGTCAGGAACATTTTTTGTTTCACTCGAAAATGTTTTCGTTTGTCCAAGATACAACCATTTCAGTCAGACCTGGAGGTATAAATCCTGAATAAGCCATTTTTTAATTTTTGCAGAGTATTATTTTGGTTTTATATTATTTGTTTCCAGGTTGCTACTCTTTTAGATTTACGTATTCTCTTTGTCTCATGCCCTGTGTGATCTTGGATAATTAGAAACAGCTAAGAAAAGGTGCATTTTTTGGGTAAGCTAACCAATATCTAACCCTTGTTGTCATCGAGAAGCGAACATTTTTTCTCGTGTGAAAAGAGTTTTTTTAGCACGCTCTCCAAGGCCAAAAACAACAACAACAACAACAACAATCCTATTGCTAAGAAATACAATATGTTTTGCTATCCCATCTGGTTAAAAGTTTCCTTATTAAGTAAGAGGTCTTGAGTTCAAGTCTCTCTTTTTGTTGCTTTTTTTGAAAAAGTTCATGCTCAATTGTAAAGTGTATTTCACTTCAAGTATAAAAGTGAATCACTATAAGTAGCTTTAATATTTTATTTTAAAGTTATTTATTTTGCATACGACTTTTCTTTCATAAATTAACTTCATTGTAAAAGTGATCCCCACTTATTTTTATAAAAGTGGGTCAGTTCATAAAGAAACTTACACCACCACGTGGTCCTTTGGTTATCGTTTATGCCTTTTTTTTAAAGGGCATACCTTTCACATCCGAAGTCCATTTTTAGTGCCATTTTTTTTAAACTACCAATTTTTCAAGATCTTTCCATTCAGATCATCAATTTCCATTTTTAAATCCATATTATCTACATATTTAATATGTCTTCTTCCAGTAATATTTTGCTTACCAGCACCAACTACTTCCAATGAAAATCTCATATGGAGGATTTGTTAAGAAGTAAAGGCGTGTACCGGATTACCTTGGGAAAGGAAAAAGAACCCACTGATGCTGATAAGAAAGTCAAATGGGATAATAGGAGTGAAGAGGCACATGGAATAATCAGAATGTCCATCTCTCTTGATTTAAGGTTCCATCTTAAAGAAACAGATGACCCCGATGAAGATTGGGAAAATATTGAATCTGTGTTTCGTAAAATCAATATTATTCTTGCACAACAGTTAGAAAATAAAATACTGAATTTAAGTCCAAGTGATTTTTCTTGCATTGGAGACTATCTATCTAAGCTTAAAACACTCATAATTTTATGTGAAGAATGTGAGATAAATATGGAGGAAGAGCGTTGCATCTATAGTATTCTTTCTAAGCTAGGTAGTTCATATTCTGTGTTTGTATCTTTCTTTTATGCCATGAGAGAGGCTCTAGGGAAAGCTTATAAAAAACCCACTCTTGAGTCCTTTTGTGCTTCTTTGATTAGAGAGGAATATAAGCTTGTACAACTTGGAGTGATCAACACTGTAGGTACCTCCAACAAAGCCTTAGTCTCCCAACAAAAAGATAAACCCAAGAATCCCAATAAGTAACATCCTCGTTACAACAACAAGCGACATAAGGGTCCTAAACCCATGCAAACAACTTCAACTCCTAATGGTGACAAAGGATAAAAATATAAAATAAGAAGAATGCCATACATTGCAACTTTTGTGATAAAGATGGTCATGATGATTCCAAATGTTTCAAGAAGATGGCATCTTTAGAAGTAGCAATGAAGAAGCACAACATCAATATTGATTCTACTTCTTCTTCTTCTTCTCATGGAAATGCACTTTCTGCTTTTGGTTTCTCCTTCAATACAACTTCTACCTCTTCTTCTGATGAGTGTCTTATTAATTATGGAGCATCTTATCATATGTCTAAGGATAAAGACATATTGTTTTTCTCTAAATGAATGTAACACCAAGAAAATATTTGTTGGTGATGATAGATCTCTTAGTGTTGTGGGATCTGGAACAGTTCAAGTAGATAATGGTGATTTCAATGAAGCATTATGTGTTCCAAGTCTTTCTTGCAACTTGTTGGCCCTTGGTTCTGGAAGTAAGAGAATATTAAGGGAGAAAAGGTGAAATGCAAACTGCGTGGAAGACACAGCGACTAATACTGGGTCTAAGTGAGCAAAAGAGCAGAAAAGATGGAGCGAAGTATGAGAAAGAAAGCTGTTGGATGAGGAGATCGAGGAAGACATATCAACAAGGAATATGGATTGTGGACAACTCAACAAGCATAAGAAGCCACCGATATATTCTTTGGAGAACCTCGCGGGAAGGAAGGAAAGACAGGCTGGCAAAGTCCTGAAAACACGGGTCAAGTTGACCTAGGGTTTTAGACACCTAGGCATCGACCTAAGGCTATCAGTGAGATATTGTAATGTATAAATAAAGGTCAAGAGGACCTGATATGGTTTCAGGTATGTGATGATGAGTGATTGTTGTTATTACTGAGAGAAACAGATTGAGAGAAGAGAGAATTCTGTGTTGTAATATCTTCAGTTGGGTGTGAAGATCAACCTTGCAGCTGGGTGCACAGGGAAGGGAGATAGAGAAAAGAGAGAAGGAGATAGATCTGCAATCTAAGAGTGCATATAGAAGTGTAATCTTTCACCTAATATATTATAAAGCATAGTAATGTGGATGTAGCCCTAGGGAGAGGCTGAACCATGTATATCCTATTGTTGTGTGTGATTGATGTTGTGTTCTTTACTCTGTTACTCTGATGATGCATTAGTATGTTAGATCTGATATATAACTGTGCGAAGTAGGTTTATGATTGGAAAGAATAATCTGATCTTCATGTGCGATTTCCTTGATTCCACTTGCATTTCCTCTGGTTGTAGACACCTGTGTCCTGCAACCCCCTATTGCTACTTTGGGTGAGACTTCATCTGCTTCACAGGTGTTTCTGAAAGGGCCAGTAGTTAGGGATTGTTGGTGCGCCATTAGGATTTAACCCTGGACCTGCCCCTGTGCCCAACAAATGGTTCCACTGCCAGGACTGAGATCTTCTTGAGGGAATGTCAAGGTGGTTTCCATCGAAGACAAAGATCCAGAAGCAGATAGAAGAAAAAGAAAAGGACTTCGAAGAAGCTCAGAATAAGAACCCTAATATTAGCATATAATACTAGTTGGGAAGGTATATCTTTACTGATATACACGAGATTTTCTTTGGAGGAATTAATAAGGAGCTATACGAGTGGCTAGCCAAATTAGCATACACTCAGTTTGAGATCAGATCTAGATCGCCTATGGCTTGGACGTCGACGTTGATCAAGAAGGTAAAAAGAGTTGATAACGTTGTGTCAAGAGCAGTAGATCATTGGTTTGATAGTACCATTGGAGGGTATATCACAGAGTTTGTTATTGATAGGGTAGAATCATATATCCAAGCAGAGATATATTTCTTTAAAGGACCTAGAGGAAATTTTTTACACTTCTTGAAGTTGAAGATCAATATGCTATTGCATGAGAAGAACATATTGAAGATACAGTAGTGGGTCATAATGAAAAAGCTAATGTTCAAGAATTTAGAAAATGATAGCAACACAGAGATCAGATACATGCGCAGTGGGAGGACCTTCAGAGAAGTTCCTCTGGCAAACTTGTTCGAGTAGAGTCTCGAACCAACACAAGAAGAAGGGTTACACACTGGAGAAGAAGAAGAGTTGTTGAAAGAGGAACATTCAGAGTCCACTAGGGTAGAAGAAGAAAATACTGAAGAACCTCGTCGAGAAGAGTTAGAAACTTCAAGGACTACGCAGACTGTTGAAGTAAGTGCCATTACACCCCCTATTATTTTAACAACATTAAGTAACCAAAGTAACCTAAGTTATCAGAACACTCAGAGCACTGATACAAGTGGTTCAATTCATACTCAATCAGGAAACCTAGGAAGATCTATGGAATATGAGATGAGGTTATCCACCTTTAGAGGAGATGGATCTGAAGATCCTGACCAACACTGGTTTCTATGTGAATCTATATGGAGTATTAATAATGTCACCGACGAAGTTGTGAAATGAGATCATTTTAGTACTACCCTGAGAGATCACACACTAAGTTGGTACATGAAGTTCGTCCAAGGAGATTTCCAGCAAAAACCGCCGAACGAGATTAAGACTGCGTTGATTTCTCAACTCAATAAACTCAAGTCAGAATCACAGTGCATCACAGAGTTGAAAGAAATCAGGCAGAAAGTAGTTGAACCTGTTTGGGAGTTTGATTAGAGGTTTAAGACCTTGACAGGTCATTTGAGTTTTCAAATCCCATACGAGCAGAATAAGGAATGGTTCGTTGCTTCCCTCCTACCACACATCAAAATCTCTCTGATGCAACATAAGATTTCTTCGTAGCCTGAGGCATTGGATATCACCATGAAACTTGAATCGACCTCTATGGCAGAATCTAGCTCAAGTATGAGTCAAATCTTGAGTCATTTAACTAGCTTATCACTGCAGGTCAAAGATATGAAAAAATATAAGGGAAAAGATAAGAGAGAAGACATCTGGTGCATTAGATGCAAATCAGAAGGCCATGACAAGAGCACTGTCCCATGTTTCATGAATATTTGGCTTCTGGAGCTCCAATCCCTTTGAAGCAAGTTACTCTACCTTGGTGCGAGGTATGTAGAAATAGACATCGCCCTGTCGAATGATATTACATGCAAAAGTATGTTCAAACACCTACGAACCTATACTACACATTCTGTAAATTTGTGGGTCATGATGAGAAGGACTGTCGAGCTTATGACCTCTTACATGAAAGATCAAGGGATATCTACAAAATTCAAGGCAAAGTATAGTACGAAGGGAAAACTACACAGTATAATTCCCCTAGAAGAGGAAACTTCAACCCTCGTGGTGGATTCAGAGGAAGAGGATGAGGAGGAGGCATGGGCCGAGGCAGAGGTCAGATAATTTGTTATAATTGCGCATAGCTGGAAAGGGACTGTCAAAACCCTTGTACCACTTGCAGTTACTGCAACTCATTTGAACATGTCATAGAATATTTTCCTGTGATGTTAGCCAAACTTCAGGAAATACGAGGAGGAGACCAAAAAGTACAACTAATCATGAAAAAACCTCATGGATCATATCCCAGAGTAGTTATTATCACTAGAGAAGGCACTGCTACAGGAGAAGACAAGGTGACTCCAGGGAAGACTACAGAACAATCAGGAGTCATAAAATTTGCAGAGAAGACACAAGAGTTTGATCCAAAAAGAGAGAAGAAGACATTTTAAGAGGCGAGAAAAGAGTTTAGAAGAGACTAGGCTTCTTCATCAAAGGAGCAACTAGAAGTGAGAGAATGTGGAATGCCGCTGGCCTTTGATCAGTCTGCTTTGCCTGGAGAAGAAAAAGAGGTAAGAAGACTCATGTAATTCTTATGCACTTGCATTAATTTGATAAAGGATGAGAACGTTGTACAATATCTACAAAATTTGATCCGACAGTATGAGCTAGGAAAGGTAGATCCTCTACTGAAAAAAGTAGTACATAAACTATCCAAAAAGAGAAGGAAAATAAGGAACTACACCTTATGTAATGTCCCCAAGGCCGAGCCCTTTATAAACCTGATGTATGAAACAAATTGTACATATGTGTTATAGGCTGGTGAGCTGAGTTCCTATAAGCTGTAGGCTTATGTGTTTGTTAGGCCAGGGAGCCTAAGTGTTGAAGGCCATGAGCCTGTTGTTGTACTTGTATGTATGCAGAATATTTAATAAAATATAAACACCGCCAGGTGCAAACCGACCACGATGAATGAGTGAAGGGGGACTGAGCGTCCATAGAGTGGGAAAGGAACTAGGGGCTGGAAGGTGGGAAAGGGGCTGAGTGATGAACCTAGGGGCTAAGCCTAGGGGGCTTAGGCCTGGAATAATATTTTAATATTATTTCCAAAAAGAGCCATGTGCATATTATTTTATCCTAAGTTCCTGGCA
>ML785612.1:693102-721616 GCA_009831015.1 Picea engelmannii | reverse complement strand
TTATCATCCATGACAAAACAATAATGAGTCATATTTACATCAAACACTATTGGGTCCATTACCCAAACCTTTGTGCTATGGGTCTTTCTTCAAGGGTTGACATCAATGACAACCAACCTTAATCAACACTTATAGTATCTTCATGGAGCATTTTGTAGTAGCTTCTATTGTCTTTATTGGAGCCATCTATTGAGCATTCCAGATCGGCATCTTCAATGTAGCAGGTTCTTCTATTTATGAATAAAATCAGATCTGGGGTTTTTTGCCTTGCCTATCATGTTGTTGATCTTGCATATGGTTGAGGTATGTTCCATTACGGTATATTCTTGTTTATTGTTTCAAAACACATTAAATTTATCAACATAAACCCTAAGGCCGAAATCAAGAGGTCAACCTGCAAGTAAACACATACAAACAAGTAAATAAATAAAGTGTTTGACGAAATGTCACAACTAGTAAAAGTTTAAAAGACACCCAAAACTGTGATGTTCTTGACATGTTGGCTTGGGAACATTACAATGGTATCAGAGTTTAGATTCCTGCCAGCCAGTGGGAATTATCACATGCATGCAGAGCCATAGAGGGTTCTTCCATAAGAGGAGATGGATATTGAGGATTTTTCTAGAGATACTGTACGTAGTAGATGGGAATATTACTACGACCTTAGTGAGAGAACTAGGGGTCAAGTAACATTACAACAATATTTATCCTTGAAATATCCTAGGTGGAGCACAGATGAGATTACATTCCAGGTCAAGCAGACAGAGGAATACATGGCCACAACAGCTAGATGGAGAGAAGCATAGAGTAACCCCACACCCATTAGGAGCACACAAATTTTCTACAGTTGCAAGGTGCCTTGGGAACCAGATCATAGGTGTAGAGGTAAGGGTAAGAAGCATATTATTGAGGTACACTATGACAGTGACGATGAGGTATGTGAGGATGGAGCAATATATGCTTATTTGGAGTAGTTTGATGATGATAGTGACTCTTGCACAGAGGCTAGTGATTCTTGTGCCCTTGAGGAGCATAGTGACCCTTTCACATTGGAGGGACAGTTGGGTGGACAAGAAGGTAGCACCAATGTCTTAGCAGACATGTCATATACCATTGATGACCTTACACCTCAGCAGAGTGTTGACACTAGTGAGGATTCACATGTGCTAGTACCTATAGATGACGACCACCCTATGGTGACCATGACACATTTGTCATCGTTCCAAACACCCATGATAGCCATGTCACATGAGGATATCAATGGAATTTTAGATATGATGGAGGAGCCTAGTGTGAGGGATGCACACCATGGACATGTAGATCCACAGATCTAGGAGGAGATACAAGACACACAGACAATTGGCCTTACACATACAAATCAACTTGAGGAGATTGAGCCACAACTTTTGGAGACTCCATTAGTTGAGCAGATTGTGGATACTGATAGGTTGATGGGGCACTTACTTCCAGGATCGGCCTGCATTGATGAAGATGAACTCTTTATTAGTTAAGATGACCATAACACATGTGTGGACACATCTATATGGGATCCAGGCGCAGATGATAGTAGCAAGGTGAGTGCACAAGATGATACAACTGATCATATAGGTTATAGTTTGATTCAAAGGGAGCTAGCAGTTGGTGATGATATACAGTTGCATATAGGAGGACCCATTGGCACAATAGACAGTGGGAAGTTCAACACTTTATCTTTTGCAGATAGTGTTTTTGGGGACTCCAGTGTTGGCACTAGCAGTGAGAGACACGAGGTGGCACATCAGCATGACTGTGATCAGGAATCACACCACTTAGCAGGACAATTGAGAGTCAGTGAGGATATTCTCATGGTAACCACTAGCCATTTTGATGAAACACATACATTAGTGGCCGATTACTGTTGGAGGACATTAGTGGCACATGTTAGTGCAGATAAGGGATTTTCCATGGATGACCTTCATGCTCTCAGAGAGAGAGAGAGTATCTGTGATGAGGACTGACTACCAACATTTTTTGACAGATAGGGACTACCTATTGAGGATGGGCGAGATGTATCATGAGGCTCTGAGGGAGAAAGATTTGGAGGTGGACCAACTCACTCAGGTGTTGGAGAGCACTCGAGGATTCTTGAGAGTCACACAGACAACTCTTCAAGAATTAGAGTCTTGATCAGAGGATCTTCTTGAGGAGGTTCGTCAGAGATCCACTTCGTCTATCCTAGTGGACAGTCAGATATGTCTTTCGGTCACATGGCTAGAGGATTTTGGTGGTCTATCAGAGGAGAACCAGTTGATGGAGGACACTTCCATTTGTGTCTTGAGAGTAGTTGACCTTCATGTAGAGATTGATCTAGTAGTATGCCCAGGATCTACGATGCAACATGAGTATACAGGAGATGACATGAGTATGCCGGAGCATACAATGGTGAGTGGTAGCTCACAGAGACATGCTGAGCTGTATGCAGGGATTCATAGGAGTATATTGATTTGCAGGGAGGAGACACACCTAGGAGAGCATGCAAATGTCACTCCTTTTCAGCTGCACCTAGTCACAAGAGATCACCTTCACCGTATCAACAGTTGCATGGGATATGAGATATGGAGGTTGGTTGACCAACAGTTGGAGGAGTTACTTCCAGTTGTACCTGATGATTGGGGTTTAGTGATGACTACATGTGAGTAGTTATCATGGGTAACGATAGACGTGATTTTGGTTGAATCCTTGGGATTGACCAAGGCAGGTGGTATTTTCCAGTCCTATGGTCAGCTACAAATGTCTTTGTTATCCTTTCCTGACACTTTTATCATGGACAACAACATGAGGAGAGATAGAAAATGGCTGAGGACATGGAGAGTGAGTAGGCCGAGACCACTTGACAGGAGTACTTTTACGACATATAGTAGGTTAGAGGTGGATCGTGTTAAGCAAACAACTGAGACTTGGTGCCTGATGGTGAGAATCATAGGCCAGGTGACAAAAAATGAGCACAGAGGGCTTCCGACAGTGACCAGTTCGACACATGAGTAGCTAGCGAAGACTGGAAGCGATAAACTTCCAAGTTTTCCATGGCATCCGGGAGTTCATTTTGTTAGCAGGATCTTTTATATCATGTTGACCCAGGTTGCACTAGAGAGCCACACACCCCACCTTGGGTTGGTTTGGAGTGGACCTGCAGGTACTTGTCCTATGGAGAGAGACATTTTTTCCCTCTTGATCATCATGATCAGGAATGGAGATTGTTGGGTAGATACTACTTCCACATAGATGTTCTTACAGATCCAGCTTCTGGACAATAAGTCCAAGTGCCACATTTACTTCATCTTGAGGATCCAGGAGTGGAGGATCCAATATATACACAGGGAGCAGTCAGACATGGTCAACATAGTGCAATGTCAACATGGTGATCTTCAACAGAGGCTAGCATGGGACCCAGGGATTACAGGGTTGATAATTTTACCGATTGACAGGGGTGAGTGGACCTTTGTAGGAGAAAGTTGTTCTAACTTTCCATTGAGCTTCAATATTGAGGAGAGAAAATCACTTGAGGGTGTCTCACGAAGATCTTGCAGTACCTCATTATGGCATCAACATTTGCAGTTGATGGAGGCTGTGTTGATATTGGTAGCATCTGGGAGGGTGGACTCATTTCGGTATGAGGCCATGTGTCATGTGCAGGAGTTTCATGGTATTTATATATTTTAGGATTATGCTTCCTAGCGGATTGCATCTCATGTCTTGATATGGGACCCAGGGGGCAGAGTGCGTGATAGTTCATCTTTGGATGGGGTCTACTGTGTGTCCCACAGGTGGACATGGGATCCTGGTATTATACTTGGAGGGATTTGGTTATTGCTTGAGGACAAGCAATATTATAGCAGGGAGGACTGTGATGTCCCCACTTTGGGACATCATTACATTACAGAGGGTTATGGTGACCAAAGTAGCTAGTTGGAGATTATAGCGAGTATAGGAGCTATTGAGGGATATTTTTGGGGTCCATATTGCATCACTCATCCTATTTCATAATTATGATCCATTCCGTATGGATTGGATTTGGTTTCGTTGCATTCCGACGATTTCCATGATTTTGAGTCTTTTGAGCTATATGTCAATTAAATTCACTGAAGAGGTCATTTTGGGCACAATACTTGGAGGAACCTCTTAGTGTAATAGCTCATTGGAATCAAGAGGAGAAACACTACAGGATAGGATGGTGAGAAGTGACTTTCAGTGGCCAGGGAAACCACGAGGAGAGATAAGGCACTTTTCAGAGGTAAAAAGGTTAATTAATTAATTAAAGTGATTTAATTAATTAATTAATAATTAAAAAAAAAAAATCACTTTGGAGAGACAAGGGGATGCATGAAGTATAAAGAAGAGGCAAGGGCCTCTATTCTCTCACTCATTCATAAATTTTTATCTTTGATGTCTGGCTTCTAGCTAGAGAGCCCATACCTTGAGGGTTTTGACTTAACAAACCCTAGAGGATGATTCAGTGGTGAAAGATTCCACCTATCTTGTCCCAAGCTTGGTCTAGGAGATGCAATACTCTCCCACACCATTCTAGTTCAGATCTACATCAGTGCAAGAGGGTTCTACACCAGCCGCAGGCACAGGAAGAGAAGGAGGGCACACCATTGTGGGTTTCCAGCAAGCTGGGCGCACCAATCAGTAAAGGAAGGGTCGTTGTAGGAGTTTGAAAGGTGATACAGGAGCATCGCTCCAACCCAACGACATGCCATATATCCAACACATCAAATCGCGTATTCAATGGAGGAGAGGCGTTAACCCTCTCATTTTAAAATTCCAAATTGTAATTTAATACAATTAAATGTTTGTAAGGCTAGAAGAGCCAAGGTTGTTGCCTTTGTGTAGGCTATAGGTAGAGTCTCCTTTAATGGTTGACATGCTGCAGATATAGATCCGATTCAGACTAGACCACCATTGAATGTAATTCAATGTAAATTAATGAGAGTAGGTAGCTTGGAGGGAAGAGCTCGAGGAGCCTCTCTTTTGTAAAAATATCTTTGTATATAGATTCATTAAGGATAGTTAGGCAGAAAAAGATGGATTGGAAAAAAGGAGAGAGCCGAGACTCTGTTGCAGTCGGAGCTTGAACACATTGTAATATTGGCATTCTGAGATTAATACAAAGAGTAGTTTTTCTTGCATGAGAATCTTTGTGTGTTTGTGTGTATTTGAATGAATGTCTTTTATGTGTTTATATGCATGTGATATAGATGTATGTTAGATTCGATTTGCAGGGATAAAAAAAATTCGTTGTCTGTGAGTTTCTTTGATTTTAGTATGGGTTCTTTGTGGCTTAATGCAAGGGGTTGCATGATAGAATGTTGAAGACTCTGTGAGCCAGTGAAAATAGTGCACATCTGATTTCTATGTTGAATTCAAGAAAGAACGTGCCAGGAGGGTGCACCATAGGAATCATAAACTCAAAGGAGAAGTGTCAAGGTTGTTGAATACCTTGGAGGTAAGACTGTGCAGAGGAAGGCACATAGAGAACACAAAATTACTGAGGATTCTATAGAGCTCTGCAAGGAGGGCATTGAGCAAGTGCAAAGAGTGCACAAGAGGAACTCTGTTTCGAGTTCAGAGATAAGAGAAGTGTCAGAGGAAGACACTTACAAAGTTGCTGAATACTCTGTAGGCTCAGCCAGACGTGCTTGAGCATAAGTTGTCAGGAGGGAACATACATCCCTTAAAGAAGAGAAAGGGACAGAGTTACTAAATACTCTAGAGGAAGACCTGTGCAAGGAGTGCACCAGGACAACACTCAGACAAAGTGTTGAAAGATGCAAAAGAGTCGAGTCCCTTAGAGACTGAGCCAACTGAGAGATCAAAAGAGACAACACAAGGAGTGTGCAAGAGTGGATTTATTTCAAGTCCAAAATTTTAGGAGGAGTAGCATGAAGCCACCCATAAAGTGCAAGTGTGTGCAGGTCGAGGTAAAACTCCATTGAAAAATCTTAGGAGATAAAGCGCAACGAGACCCAAAGTCACCAGGATTCACAGAAGGATCGAAGGTCGAGACCTTCGAACATTTGAAATATTCCAAGTTTGGGAAGAAAGCAAAAGTTCAAGAGGAGGAGCACAACTACCGTTGGATCGAGTAGGGGGGGAATCTGGACCGTTGGAACCCACATCCAGACAATGAAGAACCCGTACAGAAGGAGATCAGATCCAGGCCATGGGATCTGTGTGCGTGGATCAACAATTGTTTATCTAGAGGTAAGGAGCACACACCTTAACCATTCGAAGGTAGCTAGGGAAGTGGACTTTGCAAAGTCGTGAAGTCCCAAAATCATTGGGACCATCCATCGTTGGGGACAAGTGGAGATAGATCAAGGGAGATCAACATTCCGTTGACTTGTGACTCAAGGAAGTCAAAGGGTAGAGTTATGAGAACTTGTGAGGATCGAAACTGTGAAAGGATCTAGGCCATTGGATCGAGACAGGCTGTGGGCCATTTATATGAAGCATTGGGAAATCGGGAGTCAAAGGTTCGAAGGGGAGAACCATCCCAGAGTCCCAAGTCGCAAAGTTTTGAATTCGCAAAGGAGGAACGTGGACCGTTAGATCACGGGATAGTGAGGGTCGCTGATCTAATGAGGGATAATTTCGGGATATCGATGATCGGAAGACTGAGGTGATAAGTATTTCAACTTAGCGATACGCGAAGTCTCGATACATGAAATCCTGTCACGATCTGGACCGTTGATCGTGGGAAGAAGCAGAACCATCAATTTGGCACTCCGAAATATTGACATTTCGGGAGTCGGGAGAATGGAGGCAAATTGAATCGGGAGTTCCCAATACACAAAATCCTGACACGCTCAAAGGGTGGAACCCAGGTCACAACCGATGGTCACATGAGCGGAGATAAGGGTGGAGCTAACATCCGTTCACCTCTTTTTGGCATTTCGGGAGTCGAGGAGTCAGGGTTGGCTCATATGTAGAAGTCTCGGTATGTGAAATCACGATGCGCCTTTTGCGTAGGCATGCGGTCACAGCCCGTGGTCGCATGGAGAGAATCTTGCGCCTGACGCTTGTTTACACATGTCGAGTTTCATAAAGGACCTGTGGATTTGTTTGAGGGATTCTAGCAGGGAATTGAAGAGCTGCTTCAGCTCAATAGAGTTAAGAACGATCCTTAGACTGGGAGGTTAGCAGACGTTTCCGAGGCAGAGGTAGGGGGTCTGCACCAAGAGGGTTCTTGGAGATTTGAGAATTTGGGTTATACTTGCAGGGCCTTAGCCATGATTTCTAGTGCCTCTTAAGAGAGTTTTATGGTTCAGATTATTTCCTAGAGCATTGAGACGAATTGGAGAGGAGGAGGGCAATTTTGAGATTAAGATCTATTCAGTTTGGAGGGGTTATACTTCAGATTTGACACTGAGACTTCACCCAATGACTTGCGGTGTCCCGATCTACCTTTCTAGCGAGTTTTAGGGCATTTGGAGGCCTCCTTCATCAGGGACAAAATTGTAGGGTTTGGCAATTTTCAGGAGGGCGCAACTTCATTGGAGGATTCAACATTTGGAGGAGTTTCCCTTGGTATTTCGGTTTGAGATTTTAGGAGGGGACTCTACACCTCCCGATCTACATTTTGGCATTTTCATTGGACTCATTTGGGGACTTCTTCAGCTAAGCTAAATTATTGAGGGTTTTAGTTATCTACTAGAGCATGGATTTTCCTGTTGGGGGGTTTGGTGTTGCATACAACCTAGATCTCTACTTGTATTTAGTATTCATCATGTATCCAACCTTTGGAGGCTTATAGTATCTTCATGCAACATTTTGTAGCAAATTCTATTGTCTTTATTAGAGCCATCTGTTGATCATTCCAGATCAACATATTCATTGTAGTAGGTTCTTTTATTTATGAATAAAATCAGATCTGAGGTGTTTTGGCTTGTCTATCATATTGTTGTTCTTGCATATGGTTAAGGTATGTTCCATTACAGTATCTTCTTGTTTATTTCTGCAACACACATTAAATTCATCAACATAAACCCTAAGGCCAAAATCAAGAGGTAAACCTGCAAGTAATAACATACAAACAAGTAAATCAACAAAGTGTTTGGCGAAATGCCACAACCAGTAAAAGTTTAAAGACACCCAAAACCATGATGTTCCTGGCATGTTGGCTTGGGAACATTATAGGATAGGTCATAGGTGACAAATTTGAGAGGGATCTATAGTAGTGTTTAGGAGTTAGCTCTGAGAGGGAGCTATAGTGATAGTTGCAGGTGGAAACAGGTTAAATGGTCTTTGGTTTGAGACATGGAGCAGATCGTTCAGGAAAGGAGTTGTGGGATATTGTAGCTCGATAGTGTGGCGGGTTGGGAGTTTTTGTGGATTGGAAAAGATATTGGTTTGCAAAAATATGTTGTGTGGTGGGCTACCAACTCTGAGGGTGGACTTCCAGTGTCTTGTCATAGTGAGTTGTGATGGGTGCAACTTGGGTGCTTTGGCACAGACGAGATAGATTTGTGTGGATGGAAGGTTGACAAGATAGAGTCTTCATTGAGCCAGAGAGTTTCACATTGTTGAGGTGCAACAATGTATGCGATATTTGACCTAGGAGCATGAGGAGACTTGTGTAGATGCATTGCATAGGTCTAGAGTGGACTAGACCAAGTGTCCATCCGCAACTCAAGACTATTCAGAGAGGACACATGGTTAGTTACAGTTTGTACATAGACATGGAGAGTCTTGTGATTTAGATGATGGACTTGGGAATAATTTCATTGGATGAGCATGACTTGGGCAAACATGATTCTTTCCTTGGAGGATTTCGTGGTTCTAATTATATAGTGGGATCCACCTACACATGAGAGGGGCACAAAATTTGTTCGAGAGCTTCACAATTTATAACTCAGGTATGTACGTGGAACTTGGTATGAGGACCAGGCATGTAGTACAGGGATTTGGAGCAGTGGTATTCCAGATGGAGTTAGGGGATGTAGAGCAAGTGGAAAATGTGCTATGGGTGCCAGGAGTGTGTTATCAACCTCATTAATTGAGGAGTAGGGCTATGTACTATTGTTCTGGGATGGACAGGTGTTATTGGATGCCCAAAGGATTTAGCTTTAGATCAAGAATGGTTCTTGGAGTTAGAAAGGGATAATCTATGCGAGCCATGATCAATAGTAGTAGAGTGACAGTGGAAATGGAGCATATGGCTCAGGAGATTGTACAGAATCAGAGGGAGCCCAACCTTAGAGGAATTCAGTGGATTCCGAGAGAGTATGAATTCAGAGAGAGTTAGTGGATTCATAGGGAGTCCAAATTCAAAGGGAGTCAACAAACTAAGAGGGAAATTCATCCATTCAGTGGGAGTATACCTTCAAGTCCATATGGGAGAGAGACATATTCTTAGACTGTCAAAAGGGTGTCAAGGGTTGTGATGGTTGGAAAGGATGCTCAAAAGAGGGAGGTTTATATAAGTAAGGTGTCTTCCAGGGAGGGACCATGCCAGACATCATGACTTTCCTTAGTGACAGAGGGACATCCAATCAGAAGGATTGGAGAGATAGAGAAGATGTGGTAGCGCATCCAGTACAGAAGATAGAGATACTCTTAGGATGGGATACATAGATACTTCCAATTGATTGTGGAGTATGGTGAGAATACCTCCTTTTCTAAGAGGGAGTGTTTATTTTTGTAGCTTCGGGTAGTTGTTCTCACATACCCTAGTTGTTTGGTGTGTGGTAATTGTCGTGGGCACCAGATTACACTTTCGGTTCGGTGAAAACCCCCTTTTGTTTTGAGATGGGGGCTTGGGGGATTGGTGATGGAATTTTTTGGTTTGTGTTGGGGCTTCACAACCACAATAAAGTATAATTTGATGTTGAATTTGTTGAGGGGCTTCTATGATGACCCCTAAGACTTGTATATAAAGGAGAGAGGTCATTGTGACATTTCATTATGTAGTGTGTGGAGACATGATGGAGTTGGAATAAGTGACTCTACACTTGTTCTAAGGATCTTGGTGGTTTTATCAAGGGAATGTCTGTAACTTTGGAAAATATGGCCTAGGAGAGAGGCATTCTTTGTACGAGTGGAGCGAATTGTACATAAGTGTATGTACAAGTTTTTGTACTTGTACGCAGGTTGAAGTGGGCACAATAATGTATGTACATGGGTTCTAATGGGAACATTCGTTTATATATGTGGGTTGTAGTGGGAACAATCATGTATGTATGTGGGTTATAGTGGGAACAATAACAAATGTACGAGGGTTACAGTGGGATGAATCATGTATGTATGTGGGTTGCAATAAGGCCAATCACATACAATTGTACAATTTTTCTAGGCAGGAGCAGGTCCATACAAGTTGAATTCAACAACAGTACAAGTGATTTCAAGAGGTTGTATAGGTGGTCTGCAGTATATTTGTGGGAAGATGAAACTTCCAAGGATTTGATGAGGTTTGGTTTTCTGATATTTTGTAGTCTTGGAAGGACAAGGTTGTCCTAAGATTTTGGTGAAATTGTATTGGTTGAGAGGGTTGGTTTTTCCCTTAGAATTTATGAATTTGATAAAGTTACAAAATATAAATTTGTGTCTCATATGTGTTTATTCATCTATGATATTGTTGTTTATGCTGCTATATTTTTCAGTCCATAATTTCAGTGTAAAATTATTGAGTGATAACAACTAGGATTTTACTGTTAGATCACTAGGAAGAAAATTTTAGATATGAAATTAGTCACATAGAGTTGCATGTGAAAATTGACATCCCAACCTTATCTAATTTCCCCAAAATCATGTTCCTAGATGATGGAACGGTTCTACCAAGCCAAATTCTAGATCAGGGAGTCGTTCTTTTGTTCATTCTATCCAACAAGTTGCTCCTCTTCCATTGTGGGTGCATATTTGTACCACCACATATGATCCCAAAGATCTCCTATATTCTTGATCCACCTCCACCATATTTTGGCTCCCATAACCTGATTAAGAAATTGGGGATCCCTTAAGCTAAGTCTTCCCACCTGTTTCAACTTACAAAGATCCCCCCAATTGACAAGTGCCTATTTTCTCCCTTCCTTAGTGCCCTTCCATAGGAATTTTATCTATAGTTTTTTAATGGTCTTTATCACTGGTTTTGGGGCTGCCAAGGAAGAGAATATATAAATCAAAATGTCTTGCGGAACAAATTTCAAGAGCACCAAGTGACCAACAATATTTAAGGTACAAAAGGTCAAGGAATTCAAGTGTTTATCAATGGTGGCAAGCAATCCTTCCCAAAAGTCATTTAAGAGAAAATTTTCAATGAGGGATATGCCAATATATTTGGATGGAAGAGAACTCATGCTAAAGCCTAGGATGTGAGTGATAAAGGCTTGAATGGCATGATGAGTGTTGAAGAATAAGATTTGGGATTTTTTTTATATTAATGGAAGTGCCCGAGGCTTCACTAAAGTCATTGAGTATAACAATGATGTGATGTGCTTCTCTCACCTTGGGGGCACCCAACATCATAGTATCATAAAAAAATTGGATGTGAGATATGGGGGGATCAAACCATGCAAGGAAAGGGCTTTAAGCGAGCCATCTATTATGGCAACCTTAATGTATCGATTGAGGCCTTTTTCTATAATGAGAAAGAGAAAATGGGAGAGAAGGGGGTAAGGGTCTGGATGGGACACCATCTATCATGGTTGAAAATAAATTTGAGGAGGTGAGGTTCATGATCCAATTGACCCATTATTCACTAAAGCCAAAGGCAAGAAGGAGTGATCTCATATATTACCAACTGAGTTTGTCAAAATATTTGGATAGATCTGATTTGATAATCATACTGAGAGTATCGAATGATTTCAAGGAGTGGATGATCTCATGTGAAAGGATGACACTATCCATAATTTGATTCCCCTCTACATAACCTTATTGTTCATGTGAGATAATGAAAGTAAGTAGGGTTTTGAGTCAGAGACCAATTACCTTTGTAATGATCTTGTAGATGATATTTCACAATGCTATGGGACATAATTTCTTGGGGTGCGAGATCCACTCCTATTTTTTATTAAAGTGATAAAGGTAGCATTGAGAGTTGGAAGCACACTACCAATGTTGTAGGAGTCTTTGATCAACTAGCATACCTCCTCCCGAAACATGTTCCAACAATGATGAAAGAAATATGTGGTGAATCCATCCAATCTTGAGGACTTTCTAGTTGGCATGTCCTTTATATCTTGATAAACCTCCTCCAAAGTTACTGGCCTGAGGAGAGCTGCATTATGTTCTACAAAGACCAAAAAGGGGATGTGCTATGTGATTTTTGCAATGGTCTCTGATCTATCTGGGCATGTTTCTATGATAATATCCTCGTAGAAGCTTACAAATTATCCCTCTATGTCTGAGTGATCCATGATGGGATGTCCTTGAGCGTCCCAATCTTGGTGATGTGATTTATGTGTCTTCGTTGAATCATGGATATATGAAAAAAAAATGGATTTTCCCCCTCTTTGAGCCATTGAATTCTGGATTTTTTTGTCCGGAGGGTTTCTTCTTGAGTGTACATGTCCTCCAATTGTTTATTAACCCATGTCTCTTCCTATTTGAGTTGATATGAGCTTCCCTAAGTAAGGATTTCTTGTTGAATTTCCTTCATTCGTTGCTCCAAGTATCTTTGGTATTGGAATATGTTTCCAATGGTATGTTTGTTCCATTCTTTTAAATGTTGTTTGAAGTTCTTAAACTTCCACTGAAATCTATACATCAACATTCCATAAGGGATGGTTGTTGTTTCCCACCATGTTTGAACATTATCCAGGAAGTTGGGATGATTCAACCTGAATTTCTCAAATCTGAAGGGTTTGTGATGTGGAGTGCTTGCAATGTCCAACCATAGTTGAATGGGCCATTGATCATATCCAACCACTTAAAGAATGTTTGATTCCATCTAGAATCAAGGGTTATGAGATTAGGAACTGATCTAAGCATCTTGTGATATGCTGGGACATCGATCTCTTGTTAGACCAGGTGAAGTCTATGTTGATGTTCTCAAGATATACTAGATGTAGGGAATATATAAGGTGCTTAAAACCCCCACTATCTCCATCCAACCAAAAAATACTACCTCTTTTCTCTTCTAGTGAGAGAATGATATTGAAATCACCTCTTAGGATCCATTTTTTATTTTAAATGATTTCACATAGGCCTTCTATATTTTTCAAAAAGGAGGTTTTTTCTAAAAGTATATGCGACTCATATACATTGGTTATGAACCCCTCCTTATCAAATCTTATGGATTTATATTGGGATGAAATGGTCCATTTGGTTGTGAACAAGTTATCAAGGATGATTGTTTCTGGGTTCCAAAGGATGTTTAAGTCACCTGCAGATTGTCTTGAATCAATATTGGCATAATTACGATGTCTCCAACACCTGACTAAGATGGAATCAACTTCAGTGGTTTCACATTTAGTCTCTTGAAGAAGTAGGATATATGGATTTTTTTTCATAATACGATTTCAAAGGAGTCTTTGCTTTCTCCTTCCATCAAGGCCATGAATGTTTCATGAGATGATATTCATGAGGAAGGTGGAGGGGGTATAGGATGGAAACTCTCAGTAATTAGTTGGATCTGACATGATTTCACCATGAATCTACCTACATCCTAAATTAACAATTGGGTAGATTTTCTACCTCGTTTTTTGTCCTCTCTTTACATCTTACGAGAATCATTTAGAGAGTCATTTTGGATTCCCATCCCCATACCAGATCTCGAGGTTCTACCTACTTTGTTTATCAAGATAAAACTTTTGAAATTTCTAGGGCTATTCTAGAGGGAGGGAAATAAATTATTTTTTGTGATAGGATTCTTCGAGACTTACCAAATCAATCCCTGCTAGTTCTTTCTCATATAATTCAATATCCATGTCACCTCCATCTTCTGTGATATTATCTTACCCCATATGGCATGCATCTGGGGCAAGGATGATTAAATCCAGGACTGGATATTGGATTATTTGTGCCCTCTCTCTCTCTCTATCTCTCTTTCCCACTGGTGGAATTCAGAGAAACCCCTTCTATCTCTTGATTCTTCGGGGTTTGGTTCAATATATCGAATGCGTTTTTAGTTGAAGGATATTTTCCTTGATTGAAGACTAATTTTTTATGACCTTTCTTTATTTTCTCTTTGACCTGGGTGAAGTTATCCTTAGATTTCTCTGCAGCTGCATATTTTGACTTTTAAGGGGCATTGAGTGGACAATCCCTGAATAGGTGGGCATGCTCATGGAATTTTCGACACCAGAAAGGGATGTACTCATAGTCGATTGTCTATATCCATTCATCATCTTGATGTTCTAAGCATATAGAACCTAGGAGGGGTTTGGATATGTTCATGTATACACATATCCATGCATAAGAAGTGTAACAGTGTTGTCTAGTGGCCTCGACAGTCTTAACACAGATTCCCAAAGTGTTTCCTATTCTTGCTAGGATTTTTTTCCATCTATAATTCCTATGGGAGCGAATACAACCGGATCCAAACAGAAGCATTGGTGAAATATTCTTTCTCCAAGATAAATCATTTAGTCCAAAACCTCAAATAGAGCCTAGCTGAGTTGAAAAAATAAGGGCCATTTTCAAAGACTCGGTCCCTATCTTCCATATTATGGAAGATCGTTGTGAAGAAACCCTTAGAACCAAGTTGCAGTTAAAAATGGCCTTTAGGCTTCCACCAAGATTTGATCCATCTAATTAGGTCTCTCTCTGAGGGTCATAGACCCAAAAATTTACCAATGAGTGCATGTTATTTAATGTATTGGGTGTGCTCTCCCGCCCTCTCTGATTTGATCACATACCTTGGCGATATTGGAGCTTGAGGAAGGCATTTCCCTAGATCCCAGGCTCGAGCCACCTTTGCATGGGATGGTTCTGGGTTGATCTACACTTATTTTAATTTATTTGATTCTACATGGGAAGCGTGATCATGTGGCTATGGTGGTTGTTCAAAGGCAGGCCTCGGCCCACCTGAACCACTTGATTTTTTTTCTATCGCATTTATGTAGGAGGGGGCTTGTGCCCCCTCATTAATAAGTGTCATCTTGTCGACCAAGATGACACACTCAAAGTATTGACAACACAAGCTCCATCAGAGATCGAGAGTATGTAGTTACCCTAGTTCTTGTTTTTCATCCAAACCCTAGAAGAGAGCCATCAATCGAGACGAGGAACAATTTTTTCAAAAATTTAGCCGTCCCCTTTTTATATCTTTATTAAAATAATACATAATTCATTTTTTTTAAGATTCTCCTAGAAACATGTTCCCTTCTCGTAGGTTGTCTTGCTCGTGTAAGTAAATCATTTCATACAATAATGACTATGTGAAAATATTCAATATATTTTCATAATAGATTACCTAGTCATTGGACCCTATTTCAAATATTGTTCCCATGAATTTTGTAATGTTTATTGGTGTAGGAGAATCCCTAGCTAAGATAGCTATATTGCCCCAACCTCGATTTTTGCAATGAAATAATTTTGTTTTGTAGATCATCATTTTTCACCATTCATAAGTAAATTATAAGGTGCAAGGCATCTATATAAAACATTTATATGCCTTAGAACTTACCCATAATGCAACGTTTTATTGTGTGTGTTTCTTCAAAATGGTTAAAATTGGCAAAAAAAAAATGAAAATTATCATTTTTGGGAGCTTGTAACTTCAACCGAGAATATATTGATGTTATGTGAAATTTTTGAATTGAATTATACCTATTATACTAAAGCATGGCACCCTTTGTTTTTCTAAAGAAATAATTTTGACATGATTTTGTAGCATAATTGGCAATTATTTGCCGAGACCGCATATTTTTTTATGTTTTTCTACAACAATATCTTTTTTTCTAGATGGAATATATAATCAAATTATAAGATCAATTATTTCATGAGAAACACTCAACAACTTGAAAATCCAAATTTGGAATTATAACAAAGCTTGGGTGTCCATTTCAGTAAAACTGGTCAAAATCGGTTAAAAGAGCGAAAGTGTTGATTTTTTGGATTGATTGTGTGCAAATAAATAATAGTTTAAATGTCATAATGCATGGATTTCATACTTAATTTTTGTAAATTTATACATAAGGCCTTGTAATAAAAAAATATGTGTTTATTTATATATATGCATGCATTTCCTTAAGGCACTTCAACCTAATTTGCGCTTTGTTTTTAATGCCTATAATTCATTATCTCAAGTTTCACATATATTTGATTTATGAGATATTTACATTTATTTTGAGTCAAATATTATTGTGTTATACCAATAAAGGGTCCATTTCATATTTATTCCATTGGAATATTAAAGGAATGGGTTCCCAGATAATGAACCAACTATCAATCCATTTGTTTTAAATATGTTGAGAACTAAGTGAAAGAGACTTTCGATCCTCTAAGTGTCAATGTGTAAAGAATAATTTTATCATGGATATAGATACCTGTGAGAATGGAGAAATGTATTTTTCAAATCTTTCTATGAGATGTAATGAGTTCTAGAGGTTTTTAAATCCTCTATGTTTACAATAAAGACTGCAAAATTGTGGTTGTGAATTTCTGCTATTTGAATTTTAATTGTGGTTGTTGTGTGAGTATTCATTTTTGTTGTGTGACCTTGAATTATGGGCCATATGATCTACATCATTTGGTATCATATCAAGAAGAATCCAAGGATTTGGGACAATTTTAGCAAAAAATAGGAGACCTAGTGTTAGTATTGGATTTGATCCAGTTATTAATGTGCACATTGATCAAGATTATCAGGGAAAAATTCAAGAACAAGAGGCCAAAGAGGAACTTACAAAGATCATATACCGATAGAAATCATCATACGCTCAAGTGTATCCAAAATAATTATAATAAAAACAGGCCCTAAGGGCCCATGGTCGAGTTTCAAATGCCTGGGTGGTTATCGAGAGCATACAAGGAACTTATTGCGCTCAAAGCAGGCTTAATCCCCCTTTCATGAGAGGATATATCATATAAGCAATGATTAAGGAGAAAGTGCTAGTGGAGGTGTGGGATAAACCATTCAATATCTACAAGTGATCCTGATCAACGGTGGATAATGCATGTCACATAGAAAACATATTTTAGAGTTAACGAAGCATTGGGGCGCAACAATGATTTTAAGGAGCTATGTGCCAAAGAGTGAATGGTGTCACATGGAAGTGATATGAAAAGTAAAACCAGTCCCCTAGGGTTGTGACAATGGTATTCTAGTCTTGCCAGATTGTATATCCACCAAATCATTGCGTATCTTTCTGTCCATATAGCGCCACCTGGATCTAACATGGAAGTCCACCTGGACAATCAAAAAGTAGATGATAGTAAAAAACATCAATAAACATATATTTGAATTATTAGAGATCGCCACCTATGCAAAGAAGACCCCACTAAAACTTTGGTCAACATGCCTCACACAGATACACGATCCAATTCCATGAGGAAACTTCAACACTAACATGGATCAATTTGAAGCTACCACACGCCCACGGGCCCATGATGACGTCATCTAATTTTTCATGCATTTATCCTCGAATTTTAAATCTTGGTGAAGGATGTGTGTTTCAAGTAGGGAATGAGGAAGAATTTCTCAAGTGAGTGGAGGATTCTCTGATAGACTGCCAAATCAGTTAGGAAGGATGTGATGCATAACAAAATATCTAGCATCACATTTTCCTCCCTTCACCCATAATCATATACATTCCCACAACTGTTAGAGGACAAAAATCATTGCCTCGACGTGTCCATTAGTTCAGTCCCCAGATCTCAACAGATCAGGATATGCATGACCAATCACTATATTCTCTAAGATGTCTCGAAATGCACGTGTTGAGATCCTATAAGGGAACACCATGAAATTCACAAGCCACCAATCTGTGAGTAATCCAAGTTCTAAAGGTGAGTTACTCCGATGCCAGGTGTTTCAGATGAGGATTCGTCTGTGTCGACCCTTTGCTTAGGAGTGGATTATGAACCATCTTGGTCGTAGATGTTGGGAAACTGTGTTATACACTTCATTAAGAAAGGAATGCCCTTCTTTGGTATCATTAATATGATCTTGAGGAAAAAATGGCATTCGAGAATCTACCCTAAAGTGCAATGGCCAATCCAATCAATGCATCAGATAAGATTGAAGCAAAGGATTCAAGGTATTGGTCGATTGTATCTTATGTTATTGGGTGTTGTCAGTTGAAAGGAAATGTTTTTCTTATCATCTCAACAACTTAGGTAAAAGGTTCACAATGAAATAATTGGATCAATTGAGCCACTCACCAGGTCTCAAACAAAGGCTCGATTGGACAAGAAGAACACACCCAACAATAGAATCAACAGAGCCTATTTGGAGGTAAAAAGTAGTTTCTTCCCAGTAAAATTAGGTAAAATCAGCTATAAACCTAGGAATGGTTAGAAAACCAGATGCGATATCAAGATTCTGACAAGCCGTTTTAATTTTCAAGAAGCAGTATTGGTCCAAAGGAGAGGTTTCCTCTCAAACATAAACGACTATAAATCTACATGAAGAGATCTTTTTAGGGTCAACACTTTGGGGAATTTAAGAGTATCTTATACTCTAGTTGTTTGATCAATATCCCCTCAGACACAGACCAATTTTCAAGGTTGCAGGATTTAATATATTCATCCACTGTGTTATGCTTCAGTTTGTGCTTCTTTTTATGTGTATGTGATCTTGTAAAATCCATCCCTCTCATATCATGGCTTCTTGTATTATATCCCCATTAATAAAATCTCGAGCATCAAGTTTTATGACATGTTTAGTGTTACTGCATGTTGTTTAGCTTATGATGATGAAGTTATTTCCTCTAAATGTATGGCCACTTCTTGTCATTTTTTCTCATATTTAATGATGTGTAGAGGGTACCTCCATGGATTTAAATATTTGAAAATGTTTATCGTTTGATGCATGATTTAATGATTTGGTATATCTATTAGAACTGGCGAATTATTAATTTCTCAACACGTCATTCTTTCCATAAACTGTGAGATTCACCTTAAAGTTGCCTCACATATTTATTTTGTGTTTCTTCTAAATCCATCTCTTCCAAAATTAAACTCAAATTTCCTGAAGAAGTCATGGACAAATGCTTATTCTAGTTGAATGTTTTGATATTTTGTTTAGGATTGTTTGAGGGTCGAGAATTTCATAAGAGAGAGAGAAAAACTTGCCCACAATTTTGCATAATTTCTGTTGTTACAAGCATGTCTTTAAGGCTTTCTCTAGGTCTTAGCCCCTAGGATTCCTCATCATCGTTCCATTGACATACTGGAACATATCGAGGGACAACATATGAAATGGCGTCGTTTCCAAGGAACAAAATTTGAAGATATTTTTCCCTAGAGATACGACATTGCAAGATATGATACTCGAGGGTGAACGAGTTTCAGGCACCTGGATGTTAATTATTTCACACAACGACTCCACAGAAAGAAGATATGGAATCTAACATAAGATATACTAGAAACAACCTAGATCCTAAGTGTACTCTAGTATACTCAGATCCATAGAATCTCGTGATCTAGAGAAATATCATAGAATGTCAAATATATTCATCTTCAGGTAACCCTAATTTGGAAACTTATCCTTCTATTGTTCATGTAGGTAGTGAATCTCTCTAGATAGTTTATATACCTATTGATTATATTTCTTCTTCCAAGCTACCTATTGAACCCTTAATAGATCTAAAGAATTTTCCCTTAGGATTCTGTCAAGAAGTGA
Organism: Picea engelmannii; assembly: GCA_009831015.1. Lineage (NCBI taxonomy): Eukaryota > Viridiplantae > Streptophyta > Pinopsida > Pinales > Pinaceae > Picea > Picea engelmannii. The sequence goes on along the minus strand of ML785612.1, from coordinate 701,851 downwards.
GCTCTTCCTTTAAGCCTTTTCTGAAAAACCCTATTAACCCTCCATCTATTAAATCCCATAATCAATTTTTGCAAAACCTTAAGGTCAATTTAGGAGGAGGAAAAGCCAAGGGAAATAAACCTCCCCCACTACCTTTAAACCTGTGGGTCATGGCCATATTTTTCCCATTGAACTTACTTGTGCATGATCATGACCTCCCCAAAAATTACTTGAAAATGTTACCCAAGTACAATGGTGAACCAACCTTGTCCGTTGAAGAACACCTAGCAGCCTTCCAGGATTTCACTGACGACTTGTTTGTGGAGCATGATGATGTCTTCATGAGGTTGTTGTTAGGATATTTAGACACTTAGGAGTTATTTAATATATACTTGGTCTAATGTGTCATTAGGTAAAAGTTTGTTTCTTAGTGTGTTTCTTTATTGTGCATTAGTATGCATTTTTAGTTAGGAAATCTGACGGTCACGATATGTTCCCGACATAGAGTGATCTGATGGTTCATATTCACCTCGATCTTAATGGCCATTGACCCGTGGCTTAACACCTAATTAGTCAATGATCTCTATTTAAAGATCATGAAGGGTCATTTTCCGATGATCGGTTGTGAGAAACTCTCTTGTAAAATCTCTCTGTAATCTATTTCTTTTGCATTAATAAACTACTCCAAGTGGCCATGTTGGCTAGGCCTGTGGATGTTTTGTTGTAGGGGTTTGACCACGCCAAAACATCGTTGTGTTGATATTTTATCTGTTTGTGTGAGTGGTTACTGACGGTGTTCATCCTTTGTTGGAGTACCTGTGTTGTCGAACATGGTATCAGAGCCTGTTCGAAGACCCACTCCTATTGTAGATCGAGATTGTGAAGAGGAGTTTAATCATCTCCATTTTATTCTATTTACGTACATTTCTAGGCTGAAAGGACTATTCCATTGCATCCAGAGTGCTCATTTCAGTCAGGAACATTTTTTGTTTCACTCGAAAATGTTTTCGTTTGTCCAAGATACAACCATTTCAGTCAGACCTGGAGGTATAAATCCTGAATAAGCCATTTTTTAATTTTTGCAGAGTATTATTTTGGTTTTATATTATTTGTTTCCAGGTTGCTACTCTTTTAGATTTACGTATTCTCTTTGTCTCATGCCCTGTGTGATCTTGGATAATTAGAAACAGCTAAGAAAAGGTGCATTTTTTGGGTAAGCTAACCAATATCTAACCCTTGTTGTCATCGAGAAGCGAACATTTTTTCTCGTGTGAAAAGAGTTTTTTTAGCACGCTCTCCAAGGCCAAAAACAACAACAACAACAACAACAATCCTATTGCTAAGAAATACAATATGTTTTGCTATCCCATCTGGTTAAAAGTTTCCTTATTAAGTAAGAGGTCTTGAGTTCAAGTCTCTCTTTTTGTTGCTTTTTTTGAAAAAGTTCATGCTCAATTGTAAAGTGTATTTCACTTCAAGTATAAAAGTGAATCACTATAAGTAGCTTTAATATTTTATTTTAAAGTTATTTATTTTGCATACGACTTTTCTTTCATAAATTAACTTCATTGTAAAAGTGATCCCCACTTATTTTTATAAAAGTGGGTCAGTTCATAAAGAAACTTACACCACCACGTGGTCCTTTGGTTATCGTTTATGCCTTTTTTTTAAAGGGCATACCTTTCACATCCGAAGTCCATTTTTAGTGCCATTTTTTTTAAACTACCAATTTTTCAAGATCTTTCCATTCAGATCATCAATTTCCATTTTTAAATCCATATTATCTACATATTTAATATGTCTTCTTCCAGTAATATTTTGCTTACCAGCACCAACTACTTCCAATGAAAATCTCATATGGAGGATTTGTTAAGAAGTAAAGGCGTGTACCGGATTACCTTGGGAAAGGAAAAAGAACCCACTGATGCTGATAAGAAAGTCAAATGGGATAATAGGAGTGAAGAGGCACATGGAATAATCAGAATGTCCATCTCTCTTGATTTAAGGTTCCATCTTAAAGAAACAGATGACCCCGATGAAGATTGGGAAAATATTGAATCTGTGTTTCGTAAAATCAATATTATTCTTGCACAACAGTTAGAAAATAAAATACTGAATTTAAGTCCAAGTGATTTTTCTTGCATTGGAGACTATCTATCTAAGCTTAAAACACTCATAATTTTATGTGAAGAATGTGAGATAAATATGGAGGAAGAGCGTTGCATCTATAGTATTCTTTCTAAGCTAGGTAGTTCATATTCTGTGTTTGTATCTTTCTTTTATGCCATGAGAGAGGCTCTAGGGAAAGCTTATAAAAAACCCACTCTTGAGTCCTTTTGTGCTTCTTTGATTAGAGAGGAATATAAGCTTGTACAACTTGGAGTGATCAACACTGTAGGTACCTCCAACAAAGCCTTAGTCTCCCAACAAAAAGATAAACCCAAGAATCCCAATAAGTAACATCCTCGTTACAACAACAAGCGACATAAGGGTCCTAAACCCATGCAAACAACTTCAACTCCTAATGGTGACAAAGGATAAAAATATAAAATAAGAAGAATGCCATACATTGCAACTTTTGTGATAAAGATGGTCATGATGATTCCAAATGTTTCAAGAAGATGGCATCTTTAGAAGTAGCAATGAAGAAGCACAACATCAATATTGATTCTACTTCTTCTTCTTCTTCTCATGGAAATGCACTTTCTGCTTTTGGTTTCTCCTTCAATACAACTTCTACCTCTTCTTCTGATGAGTGTCTTATTGATTATGGAGCATCTTATCATATGGCTAAGGATAAAGACATATTGTTTTTCTCTAAATGAATGTAACACCAATAAAATATTTGTTGGTGATGATAGATCTCTTAGTGTTGAGGGATCTGGAACAATTCAAGTAGATAATGGTGATTTCAATGAAGCATTATGTGTTCCAAGTTTTTCTTGCAACTTTTTGGCCCTTGGTTATGGAAGTAAGAGAATATTAAGGGAGAAAAGGTGAAATGAAAATTGCATGGAAGACACAGTGACTAATACTGGGTCTAAGTGAGCAAAAGAGCAGAAACGATGGAGCGAAGTCTGAGAAAGCAAGTTGTTGGATGAGGAGATCGAGGAAGACATATCAACAAGGAATATGGATTGTGGACAACTCAACAACAAGAAGAAGCCACCGATATATGCTTTGGAGAACCTCATGGGAAGGAAGGAAAGACAGGCTGGCAAAGTCCTGAAAACATGGGTCAAGTTGACCTAGGGTTTTAGACACCTAGGCATCGACCTAAGGCTATCAGTGAGATATTGTAATGTATAAATAAAGGTCAAGAGGATCTGATATGGGTTCAGGTATGTGATGATGAGTGATTGTTGTTATTACTGAGAGAAACAAATTGAGAGAAGAGAGAATTCTGTGTTGTAATATCTTCAGTTGGGTGCGAAGATCAACCTTGCAGCTGGGTGCACAGGGAAGGGAGATAGAGAAAAGAGAGAAGGAGATAGATCTACAATCTAAGAGTGCATATAGAAGTGTAATCTTTCACCTAATATATTATAAAGCATAGTAATGTGGATGTAGCCCTAGGGAGAGGGTGAACCATGTATATCCTGTTGTTGTGTGTGATTGATGCTGTGTTCTTTACTCTGTTACTCTGATGATGCATTAGTATGTTAGATCTGATATATAATTATGCGAAGTAGGTTTATGATTGGAAAGAATAATATGATCTTCATGTGCGATTTCCTTGATTCCACTTGCATTTCCTCTGGTTGTAGACACCTGTGTCCTGCAACCCCCTATTTCTACTTTGGGTGAGACTTCATCTGCTTCACAGGTGTTTCTGAAAGGGCCAGTAGTTAGGGATTGTTGGTGCGCCATTAGGATTTAACCCTGGACCTGCCCCTGTGCCCAACAAATGGTTCAACTGCCAGGACCGAGATCTTCTTGAGGGAATGTCAAGGTGGTTTCCATCGAAGACAAAGATCCAGAAGTGGATAGAAGAAAAAGAAAAGGACTTCGAAGAAGCTCAGAATAAGAACCCTAATATTAGCATATAATACTAGTTGGGAAGGTATATCTTCACTGATATACACAAGATTTTCTTTGGAGGAATTAATAAGGAGCTATACGAGTGGCTAGCCAAATTAGCATACACTCAGTTTGAGATCAGATCTAGATCGCCTATGGCTTGGACGTCGACGCTGATCAAGAAGGTAAAAAGAGTTGATAACGTTGTGTCAAGAGCAATAGATCATTGGTTTGATAGTACCATTGGAGGGTATATCACAGAGTTTGTTATTGATAGGGTAGAATCATATATCCAAGCAGAGAGATATTTCTTTAAAGGACCTAGAGGAAAATTTTTACACTTCTTGAAGTTGAAGATCAATATGCTATTGCATGAGAAGAACATATTGAAGATACAGTAGTGGGTCAGAATGAAAAAGCTAATGTTCAAGAATTTAGAAAATGATAGCAACACAGAGATCAGATACACGCGCAGTGGGAGGACCTTCAGAGAAGTTCCTCTGGAAAACTTGTTCGAGTAGAGTCCCGAACCAACACAAGAAGAAGGGTTACACACTGGAGAAGAAGAAGAGTTATTGAACGAGGAACATTCAGAGTCCACTAGGGTAGAAGAAGAAAATACGGAAGAACCTCGTCGAGAAGAGTTAGAAACTTCAAGGACTACGCAGACTGTTGAAGTAAGTGCTATTACACCCCCTATTATTTTAACAACATTAAGTAACCAAAGTAACCTAAGTTATCAGAACACTCAGAGCACTGATACAAGTGGTTCAATTCATACTCAATCAGGAAACCTAGGAAGATCTATGGAATATGAGAAGAGGTTATCCACCTTTAGAGGAGATGGATCTGAAGATCCTGACCAACACTGGTTTCTATGTGAATCTATATGGAGTATTAAGAATGTCACCGACAAAGTTGTGAAATGAGATCAGTTTAGTACTACCCTGAGAGATCACACACTGAGTTGGTACATGAAGTTCGTCCAAGGAGATTTCCAGCCAAAACCGTTGAACGAGATTAAGACTGCGTTGATTTCTCAACTCAATAAACCCAAGTCAGAATCGCAGTGCATCATAGAGTTGAAAGAAATCAGGTAGAAAGTAGTTGAACCTGTTTGGGAGTTTGATTAGAGGTTTAAGACCTTGACAGGTCATTTGAGTTTTCAAATCCCATACGAGCAGAATAAGGAATGGTTCATTGCTGCCCTCCTACCACACATCAAAATCTCTCTGATGCAACAGAAGATTTCTTTGTAGCTTGAGGCATTGGATATCACCATGAAACTTGAATCGACCTCTATGGCAGAATCTAGCTCAAGTATGAGTCAAATCTTGAGTCATTTAACTAGCTTATCACTGCAGGTCAAAGATATGAAAAAAGATAAGGGAAAAGATAAGAGAGAAGACATCTGGTGCATTAGATGCAAATCAGAAGGCCATGACAAGAGCACTGTCCCATGTTTCATGAATATTTGGCTTCTGGAGCTCCAATCCCTTTGAACCAAGTTACTCTACCTTGGTGTGAGGTATGTAGAAATAGACATCGCCCCGTCGAATGATATTACATGCAAAAGTATGTTCAAACACCTACGAACCTATACTACACATTCTGTAAATTTGTGGGTCATGATGAGAAGGACTATCGAGCTTATGACCTCTTACATGAAAGATCAAGGGATATCTACAAAATTCAAGGCAAAGTATAGTACGAAGGGAAAACTACACAGTATAATTCCCCTAGAAGAGGAAACTTCAACCCTCATGGTGGATTCAGAGGAAGAGGATGAGGAGGAGGCATGGGCCGAGGCAGAGGTCAGATAATTTGTTATAACTGCGCATAGCCAGGTCATTTGGAAAGGGACTGTCAAAACCCTTGTACCACTTGAATTTACTGCAACTCATTTGAACATGTCATAGAATATTGTCCTGTGATGTTAGCCAAACTTCAGGAAATACGAGGAGGAGACCAAAAAGTAAAACTAATCATGGAAAAACCTCATGGATCAGATCCTAGAGTAGCTATTATCACTAGAGAAGGCATTGCTACAGGAGAAGACAATGTGACTCCAGGGAAGACTACAGAACAATCAGGAGTCATAAAAGCTGCATAGAAGACACAAGAGTTTGATCCAAAAAGAGAGAAGAAGACATTTGAAGAGGCAAGAAAAGAGTTTAGAAGAGACTACGCTTCTTCATCAAAGGAGCAACTAGAAGTGAGAGAATGTGGAATGTCGCTGGCCTTTGATCAGTCTGCTTTGCCTGGAGAAGAAAAATAGGTAAGAAGACTCATGGAATTCTTATGCACTTGCATTAATTTGATAAAGGATGAGAACGCTGTACAATATCTACAAAATTTGATCCGACAGTATGAGCTAGGAAAGGTAGATCCTATACTAAATAAAGTAGTACATAAACTATCCAAAAAGAGAAGAAAAATAAGGAACTACACCTTAACTCTCAAATTGGATAATATGATATAGATTACATGGTCCTCGACTTAGGATCGAAGTTCAATTTTATGATGAAGCATACCTGGGCACAGATGGGAAAACCTAAGTTGATCTATTCCCCCATCAGGCTTAGGATGGAAAATCAACAAGCTGTGAGGCCCTTCAGAATACTGGAACATGTCCCTATGGACATCAATGGGGTCAAAACATTTGTGAACTTCGAGGTGATTGAGATAGTCGATGATAGTTGTCCTTACCCCGCATTGTTAGGAATTGTTTGGGATTTCAACAATTCTATTATAGTTGACTTGAAGAAAATAAGAATGACTTTTGAAGGTGATGGCCTTAGGGTCATCGCACCTTTGGATCCTGATGAAGGCCCCAGATACACAGAGCCCATCATATAAGAATACCGTGCATATATGTTGGAGAATATATACAAACTGACAACAAGACAACATGATTACATTAATCCTACAACATACGAGAATTTAAGCTGGCGAAGTGACAACACATGTTCATCAGACTCAGAAGAATCACTGGAGAACTGGTATAATCAAATGTACGAAGTATCTACATGGAGATGTGCTATACTGACTCAAGAAGTTTGTTGGATCGACACAACAATAAGTAATTTACCCACATTTGATGGTTTGAATCACTTAGAAACATTCTTACTAGAATTTGAAGAAACTATACCAGAACAAAAAAGACTGTTGGCACTGGACGAGGCTTTGAAAGCTACTCCAGTAAGATGGCGGGGAACACATAAAAGGAACATCATGAACTGGATACAATGTCGCACTTTGATGACAACGCGATTTTCAGAACAAGTCGAAGGATGCGAAGTTAGTTACATAGGTCAAAGCTGTCCGAAAGACCACGTGCGAGGTTGTGAGGAGGCCCAGAGCTGCATTCCTCAAGAACAGTAGGTGCATAAATTCATCAATACTCTAGACACAACGCCTATCAAATGGTACCTTGAAGCGGAACTATGCCTCACCACTGCAGACTGGCAAGGTATGACTCAGAATTTTGTAGCTACATTTTTATTTGAAAGTCAACACCCTCTGGTAGATCAAGCTTTACAGGTTGTCGGACACAAATTATTTGAGGAAGCACCTAGTCTCCCTATGGATCAAGAAGAATATGAATGGACTGCACCTCGTTAGAAATTTCAAGGATGTTACAATATCAATGTCGATGAAGACGACGATCCTAGGAATGTGAACATCACAAAAATGAAAGGACAGAGAGACATAGAAGGACCAAGAGTTGAACTACCTTTTATTGGACAACCAATCAAAATAAAGAAAGTTAATATTGGGACAGAGCAAGCACCTAAGCTTGCTAATGTTGGATATTACTGGGATGATTCCACTATTTATAAGATCACAAAATTGCTGCATGAATATCAAGACTTGTTTCCAACCAAGTTCATTGATATGAATGGCATTAAAGGGACGATGGGAGAGATGAAGATCCCCTTGAAACTAGATGCAAGGCCAGTTAAACAAAGACCTTACACATTGAACCCTAAATATAAGGAGAAAGTGAAGATTGAAATAGACATAATACTAGAAGCAGGAATCCTAGAACGTGTTGACAAATTAGAGTGGATTAGCCCTATGGTGGTTCAGGATAAGAAAACAAGAGAGATCATAATCTATGTAGATCTCAGGAAGTTGAATGATGCATGCCCACATGATATATTCCCTACACCATTTACTGACGACGTGTTAGTTAACGTGGGAGGACATGAGGTCTACTCCTTCACCGATGGATTCTCAGGATACCATCAGATTAGGATTGCCAAGGAATATTGCCATAAGACCACGCTTTCTACAGAGTGGGGATCCTACCAATACACAGTGATGCCTTTTGGATTGAAGAATGCACCAACCATATTTTCTAGGGTGGTGGTCAAGGCATTCAAGGAGTTTTTATATAAATTTGTGGATGCATATTTTGATGATTGGATTGTTTTTATCTTGTTGAAAAACCATATTATTACCAATGTGCCAACCACTCTAAAAGGGTCTTATTCATTATCAACAACCTATGTACATCCTACTTAAATATACTTTTCCCAACAATTAACTGCAACAAATGTTTGAAACGTATTCGCTTTACAATCAGAGAGACCACACAGACCCTAGATAGAAACAATACTGCATGGTTAGAAGTCTTGTAATTCTACTAGAAAAGTATCAAATTAAGGTTGCAATTCTAGTTGAAAAGTATCAATTTTTGAAGTTTTGTGCAAGAGATCAATGTTTTTGAATTAGTTTCATGACA
>ML785612.1:638764-655550 GCA_009831015.1 Picea engelmannii | reverse complement strand
GTGTTTCATTGCTTGATATCCTGCTTGAGTTATCTCTTTTCTATACACAGTAGGTCTATATATTAAGTTACTTTTCAGTCCATGCATTTTCAGTTTCGATATATTGAAAATACAAAAAAAAATAGGCATTTTGCATTGCTTGGCATTTTGTCTTTGGATCTCTATCATTAGCTTAATGCATATAGTGAAAGATTGCATCTTTACTTCTGAATCGTAGATTTGAATTTGAAAATTGCATCGTTTTTATGAACATTTTATTCATCACAAGTTAAAGTTAGGACTTTGCATTACTTTCATATTTACTTTCCTCACAGAGTCATAACACCATTGGTTTCATCACCATATACCTTTTTGAGTAATCATGGACATAAAATCAACACTATAATTTAAAATTTATTAGTAAGGATTTTATTTTCTAGGGTGCACAAACTAGCCTAGGATTTAGTGCCTTGGAATAAGATTTTGTGAGTAAACTTCTCCAAGGCAATTAAATCAACATATGTGTCTAAGTCAGGGAGTGGAGAAATCCATTGTATAATTGGTAAGATCAGGAGGCTCCTCTCACACCAGACTTAATCACGAGGTCGCATGAAGTTGGTTGAAGGGATATCCCCCGGATACTCACCTAGCGTCAGAGATATTTCTGTGGATTTGTTCATATTTGGGGATCTTCCTAGTACCCATACCTCCATGAGAGGTGATGCTTTCAAGATTTTGGGCTTTGTTACTCTGCCCATACGTTGATTTGGACTTACGACTGCTCGACTATGCATCGATTATACAGTGGTTGATTAGTTTCTTGACTTAGGTATCTCATAGGTTACTTGCAAGGGTTATTCTTCAGGTACCCTAGGTCAGATAAGGGTCTAAAAACACACAACCTTTATGGAGGATTACCTCTCTGGGGGGATCTGATCGACTGGTTGATAAGCCCACGAGGGCCCTTATAACTGATTATGTTACCTCTGATATTTAGCAGGGAGTCTCAGGTCCCTCTTGGACGATACATGCCTTCTTTAGGGAGGGAGGCCACTCAACCACTTTAGCTTGTTTGTATGCATATTGGTCATTTGACTTTTGGTGTGCTCTTTGCTTACTAGTTGGCCTTAGGAGTTTGTACCGATTTCTCTTTATCATGGATAATGGGATCCCTTTGGCTCCCTCCTTTACCGCTACCTACCCCATAATGCCTACTCAATTCATGGGGATGAATCCTCCTGTTTCTTATAATGGTATGCAAAACTATGATACTCAATTCGCACCTTGGGCCTCTAGTCAGTTTTCTATTGATATGCCTTCACCCATGCAATCCTCTCCCTGGTCCACTTATATGAATCCTATCATTGGATCTGGGGGGACCATGGCCTTGATGCCTATGTTCTCATTCGATATGAGTTATGCCCCTCACCCCGCTTTCACGACGGGAGGATGGAACCTCCCCTCTTACGGATCCAATCCTAGTTATTCTCCTTCAAGAGCCAATACTCAGATGGGTGCTTATCCTACATATTATACCCCATCCATGTATCCTTCATCTTCCATGTTGTTTCCTTCGAGTACTTTTCCAATGACTAGTCCTCATGTATCTCCTGGTATTTCACATGGGGAGAATCAATTTTATAGTTAGGGATATCCTCTCCATGGAACCCCTTCACAAGGGGGAAACATATATCATCACTAGAATATTCCCTATCATACTTCTGTCTCTCCGATGACTTCAGTGATGATGCCTGTTCAGACTTATTTGAATCAATTAAATGGAGGATACTACCTTTCCAGACAGGGACAAGAGGTAAACCAGGATCCATCCCAGCCTGCTATGTTTCAAAGTCAGTATTTCCCTGGACCTTGGCATCAAATGCCATAACCTGCTGCTATCCCAGTCACTATTATTCATACCGGAGCTCCATCACCAACCTCTGTCAGTTACGTTGAAGATGGGTCAACTACTCATGCTAGTCATGTTGATAGCTCACACTCAACCTCTTTCGATCAGACTGGGGGAACTCTTATTATCAATGCCACATATCCAACCTATGTACGTCATGTAGGAGACGAATCTCCCACCTCAGCCTATCATGTTGAGAATATGTCACCAGCCATTGTAAATGACATTGGAGACATCGAAAATCCTAGACGTCTTAGACGTAAGCCTAAATTCCTTTGCAGGACTTGCGAAGGGAATTAACTTACTCATCTGTGTACAGTCACCACTGGGATACCAGAAGCATGGGGCTCACCCAAGGGCCCTTCAGGTTTTTAGGCATCCATGGTTTCTCCTCACACTACTTCCCCTTTGATTCACATGGCGGTAATATCGTCGTAATCCTCTCCTGACCTCACCCCCGTTGTGGAAGGTGACATGTCTCCTATCCCTACTATTATGCATCCTCTTCAACCTATAATTGAAGAAATGGTCGTACCGACATGATTTCCGATCAAACCTACTCTCCCTGAAGAGAGTGATGCATCCTTCAATCATATCATCAGTATTCATAATCCTCCACCTTCTGAACAAGAGAGAGTTTTTCTTTCACCAAGTCCTCTCCTTCCTGGTTTTGAAGAAATCACTTTTGACTGGGATAGTCCTTTGGGTTATCCAATACCCCCACCTATGTCCTTTCCATTAAGAGAAATTGCCCAATCTATTACAAAGACTATATACTCAGTCAGTGCTTTATCCTCCTCGACTTGGAGAGCTTTCGGTTTTCCCAAGCTTATGTAATCTATTCGTAAGATACTAACATTTTGTTGAAGGCCAGTATGGGATCCTTGGCCTCCCCCCTCACATACTAATTAGGACTACACCAAACGATTCTTAGTTAATATCTTTTCTGACTCGTCTAAAAAGTGAAAAGATTACTGAGTGATTTTTCCCTTTCACACTCATTAAATTGGATTTGAAAGATCATGAGTCTTAGTTAAGATCTTTTCTGATTCGTTTAGAAAAACTAGAAAAGATTGTTGAGTGAACTTTTTGTTTTCACACTCATAAATTGGATTTGAAAAGACATCTACTTGGCACAAGTTTATCCCTTTTTCATACCAAGTAGACTAAAAGACATAAAAAATGGCATTTTTTGGCGTTATGTTGTGATTTCTCCTCATGCCCCTACTTGTAGTATTGAGCCTATAGCCGGTTCTCACTTTGCGTTATAAACCATTTGCCTCAGCAGTTTTGAATCCTCAACCAAGCAAACTCTTGTTTTTATCCTTTGCAATTTGACACACTATACCTAGGAGGGAACATCCCCCGAGTGTCCATATCCTGTATGCACTTCTCTGCATTGAGCATATGTATGTTCCACTGCTAGAGCTATTTTTTCTTACTTGTGACACTCGTTTCCTCTTCTGTATCATAGCATTCGTTTATTATGAAAAAAAAAAAAAAGACAGACAGAATGGGAGTATTATCTTATATTGGCAGCAGTCGTGTCTCCTTTGAATAGAGCACAAAGTTGTTTGAGTCCTTTCATCATACTTTTGGGTTTAGCATGGCCTTAGGAAGCTGAGCTCGTTACTGAGTCTTCTCTACTGACTGTTTACTCTTCCAGTCCCTACAGAGAACTTTATTGATGCCTACTACATCTCATTATTTTATCATTGAGTCTATGCTACTAGAGTCTACCATATGTCTCATGCTCCTGTTCAAAGGAATTCTATCAACCTGTGTTGACCACTCCTCAGAACTCTTGACTTTGCATGTTGGTCATACCCTCAATTTGTCTCAGAATCACATGATACTTTAGTCCTATCATGCACCCTGGCCCTACTTTCATCATTGGTAGGTAACCTTGAACCCAATAGTCGACATTTCATCATTGGTCGTTGACTGGGTGGCTTCCCTTATGTTCGACGACAAGACATCTATTCACACATTGGGATTCGTGTAGTGTATTGAATGTCATTAGCCTTATAGGTGTTTTCCTCACCTTTGTCAACAATTTTCATCATTGGTTGTTATTCAGATGGTCTTTTTTGTGTATCGCTTGCACTTGGCACACATGAAAGATGCACAGGGTTGTTGGTTCATGAACTTGTTCTTCGTCCAATTTCTGCCAAATCATGAAGCTCTTGCTTTGTACCTCATAATGGCTGATAAGAGATGCCTTAATGATCTCCTTTCAGCAAGTCTCTTTCCATCAACATTAGCCCATTATCTGGAAACAGGACCTAGAGTCTTATGAGTACCTTGAGGCATGCAGTTATTAGTGGAAGGCTCTCTCGCCATCGACAGTTGGGAATACATGATTATCTCTTGATCGATGGATTCTTCAGGTGTTCAACATCGAATCCTCTATTCACACTTGTAAGAATGTACTTGGTGCCTTGATACCTACTTTCATTATCGATATCCTGTCTCGCATTTGTTAATGGTATACATCAATGACTGGTAATCAAACGATGTCTCATTGTGTTCGACCTCAACTCCTTTATTCACATGATGTTGACATGCACCGTTGGCGGATTGTGTAGAAGACTTGAAGACATCACTATGTGGCCACATCTTTCCTGAGTTGTTGCTTCCTTTTCATTGAACCAATACCTATATAAATTCAATGATCATGGAAGATCAGACTGTACTCCATGGTATATAGATATCTTCAGATTGGTTTTGAGACTATTTCTAATGGGCCTTGTTCGTGACTATGACAACCATTGGCATGTAACCACATTTGTATTTGCCTATTTTGTGGCCACGAACACTTGTTTGGTATATTTTTCACATGAATCTGCAGTGTATTTTTGGAATCCATGTATGCAACGTTAGTGCAGAATGTAATGAGCAATTGAGCTCGTCCAGCTGGTTCTCTACCACTCCACTTCTGTGTTATTTATAATGTATTTCGACCATCACATATACTCCTCTGACCTCACACATTAGGGGTCATATGTTAGACTAATGTATTCCTCACCCTATGCAATCTTGTAGAGAGGGCCTTACTCCATTCCCCCATGCAGACTTACTTTCCTTGATTGATAAATCTAGAGACAAAAATAAATATTTTTCCACTTTTACGCACCCTACAAGCTATACAACATGTGTATAGGTTGGCTGCTCCACTACAACCCGTGTACATCGGGATTTGTGCCAAAAAATCAAGATTTAATGTCAAGTTTCCATGTCACGATAGGGGATCTCTGATCCTTGGCCTTCCATATACTGGAAACGTTCTAAATCGGCCCTTCAATTGCATTTTGAAGGCTATAAACAATCCAATTTCAAGCTACAGAAAAGGAGAGAGAATTCAACTTTCAGAGCAATGTTGCTATGGAGAAATTATTACTTCATTATTGAGTCTGCATCCCTTTGTCCTTTGAGTCTGAACACAATGTTCAGCCCCCAATATCTTCCCTTATTGATGGAGAACCTCTTTGTCTCCCTTCTATGAGCTTGCCTTTGGTGGATAATTGAAGTGGTGGAGGCCCAGTTGGAAGGAACTCGGTTTCTTGGTTCTGAACCATGTCGATACAGAAGTCTGTAATGTTTCACTTGTGCTGATCATTTATTAATAGAAATACTCCTTTCCCATCCAATTGATATCTTGAAAACATATGAATTGTTATCCATGGGCATGTTTATTTTGTATATTAATGGATTATGCTATCTAATGTGCTAACCTTTTATATTATCACTATATGATTTATCTGCTTGTTTGTTGAGAACTTGTTGCAGGTATAAAGCTTTGGGTCGAAGTGCCCAATGGTGGATATCATCAAATGTTTGGATGAGGTAGGCCTCTTTCTTACCTTGTTTTCACTTTGGTTTATATAGCATATGTTGGAATTGAGTTGATTTCTGCAGTCATACCTATCTATTGTGGTTCACTCTAGCCATAGAGAGATTTTTCTCATAACACCAACACCAGGGGTACTCTTCTCCCCCCTGAGCCCCTCGAGCCGCAAAGGGGCCACACACACAAACTAGAGAAATCTAGCCCCCAGCTCGCCTCGCAAGGTCGAGCTACCACTCTCTAATCGAGCTGGGAATCCAAACTCCCACAAGAAAAATGAGTCAAGAAAATATTGGCAGTGTAACCTTAGGCCTACCATTCGTCATCCATTCTCCTCCCCTGCCATTTCTTTTATAGAGTTCTCTTAGTGACTAGTTGCAAAAATGCACATTAAATTCTTTTTATTAAATTTTTATTAGGAATATTCTCCCCCATACACTTGTCACCCAATCCCTTAGTTGAACCAGAAATTCATTTAATTAATTAAATTAATTTGTCAATTTCCCTCACCCACCTAAAAGCATTCCTAAAAATGCTCCTCGATGTCCCTTTATTCCTTCACATTCGCTTAATGATTGACGCCTTTCTTAAAGCTTAGTTGAGTTCGAATTTGGAAAGTTCTATAGATTAGATTCCCTTCTATGTTCCACATTCCTTTAGTATTTATGTTTCCCCTTTTTGGTCTAAGTTATAAATTAGAAAGTTTTTCACATAACCAACAATTAATTTTTTGGATAAATTATTTCTCCTTTAATTTTTAAATTTGATTTTTCTTCACCCCACCTTTATTAATTGATTCAATAGTTTTAGTCCTTATAAGCCTAATTAGACCTATACCCTAATTTCAATTAGGGTTAGCAAAATTGTTTTTAAGGGAAATTTCATAATTAATAAACTTTACTCATACAACATTTATTTTAAGGCTGACCAAGTCAAAATGAGATATTGTTTTCTAGGTACCTAGGTTCATTGACTCTCAAGTGTTAAAACTGTGTCGTTCCCTTCAAGACGCACTACGTTCTCCAAGGGTGCCACTCGCCTTTTGATTGATTTTGGTACACGTCCACCCTTGCAGTCAATATTTCATTAGACAACCTTGTGGGAGACTAAGGGCCTCTAAGGAATAAGGACCCTACCTTATCGTGCACCCCTTAGAATCTTCATGAGGGACTGTCTCAGTCTTCCCTCACGACATCATGGATCTCTCTAACTAGGTAATCGTTAACTTACAGTTCGAGCCACGACGAGAGTGCTAGTAGGTTGTGGTAGGGTTGCTGCTACACCTCTCTCTCAATATCTCTGGTTGTTGGGCATGACCCCTTTACTCCAAATGTGATTCTGATTAGCAAGCAATCGTCAGTTTGCGTCCATCAACAAAACATGTCAGCGATCCATAAACAACATCCTAACATATCCAGTCATATGTCACATATGCAATAAAAAAATTACTCAAACCATATACTGTCCACTCCCTGACTCGATCCAGAGTCCAAGGAGGTCCATTGATGCCATCAACATCTTCAATCTGTCAAGAGTCCTACACACTTAGGAGAAACCAGTCAATAGCACCTGTCTATACATAATAACATAACATAAAATCATAAATCACAATCTCATCATCAGAATCCATAAGCAGAGCAGTTAATCATATAATGAACCATACCACTTGCATGCAATATTCCAATACAACAACAGATCTATTTTTTTCTATTTTTTTCTATTTTTTTCAATATAATGAACTATTACAACAACCAAACGACGTACAACAGTTCTATTTTATTTTATTTTAAAGCTATGTTGGGAAAATTTAAACATCATGATAAATAGTGATCATCGTCGACACATCAATCACATAAATTAACGAAAAAATAAATAAGCATTAATAATCCAATACGACACATGGTCGACATATCGCCACCGTGAATCATGACTCGCACATCAATGTATTGACATATTAATTATAGTAGCCCAACAACTTTGCATTCTACCATTAATAACGATGCGATATAGTACAATCTTAAACCTTCAACGCATCTCACAAGGACCATCGATCCTTCAATTCTAAATTCACAATTAAACATGGCACACAGTTACCCATCATCGTTATCTATTGTACATCAAAATTAAATATACGTTGCCCGCGAGAGTAATAATTCCTTAACATTCTCATGTCAACTTAAGCAACAACTCAGGAGAACTAGTCACTAAATCAGTCATAAATCAATAATTCAAGATGGAAGATTAATTAACATTAAAATCAAGGTGCAAGAGAATAAAGAAGAAACAATCGCACGCCCACTTAAATTAAGGAGTGCAAGAAATTTTATTATTAAGTCACAGCAAATCAATGGTGTAAGGTAACTACAAAAATCATTCAATACACCATCTTTTAGGCATGCGAGAAATTATCATCTACAACATCATCCCTTCATCACATACTATTGGGGCAAGAAGTCTAATGTCCACCAATTCATTTAATACATTATAATTTAGCATGCGCAAAAGCTATCATTTAGAGAGAAAGTGTTCCTTTCATTAATTTCCATTTGCAAAACATTCAATATCTATCAATCATTCATTGCATCAAGTCCAACATCAACTAGATTGACATTCAATCTAAATTATCACAAATAATGGCGCAAGAGAAAACTAAATTTCTAAATCAATCAAACATCTTAATGATCAGTTATTCAGGTGTGATGAGATTCTATTACAAGCATATATCAATTAATGGATGCAATTAGACATCAATGAAGCGTTCCATAATAAACCACATTTAAGACTAGTTATATCAACATTAATTCCAGGGCGCGCAAGAAACCATTCACTTGATTAATCATATATCAACTTATTTGACAACGCAAGAGTAACTAAATTCCAACAATCACAATCCATAGCATAAGCAAACATCTAATTTATACCAAGGCACATGATTAATCAATTACAGAATTCAACAATAATTCTTCATTAATTTCAAGATGTGTGTGTGATATAATCACCAAATTAAACACAAATCAACATCATTCATTGCGCACATAATCTTAATCACTTAATTAAACATACACCATTATTCATGGCATGCAAACAATCTAATTATTTTATCACAACATAATCCATGGCACAAAGTAATCTTATTTCTTATTCGTTTATTCACTAACATTTTTAGTGGTGCAAGAAGTAAACTACCCACAATACCATCCATACATCTCTTTTATACCACGGTGGAATAAGTATCAATGTGAATTTTTATTGCGCAAAGGTAAACTACACACATGACCATCCAAAACTATAATTAAGAAGGCCCCTAGTAAATTAATCTTCTCTCCATTTATGACAATAATGAAAATGAAAGGGTTAACATTGGTCAATAGAGAATCCATTTAACCCTAGAAGTAATTGGATATTATAACTGGAAAAAGGATGGAACTTTTATATATGTCTAATTAATTATGAATACATATAAATTATTAATTAATTAGTTACAAGACAGGGGTGAAGATCCTTTGAAGATATTTTAAATTACAACTATAGGAAATCCATTGATTTAATCTTTGTGACGTTAGTTAATGTTGATTTGAGATTGTTTAACTTCTTTTCCATTACACAAATAACAACAATTAATAACCATCTAAATCACACAAATAACTACTTCAACTTGTTCTTGTAAGGAAAAATTAAACTTTAAGGTGAACTTAAGTCTGTTGGGAGGAGTAGTGAACAATCGACCAAAAAAACATGAGTAACCACTAGCAAGAGAAATCTCCACCTCCATATTCATATTGAAGTATGTGGGTTTAACTAACATTTTTACACCTCAAAATCACTCATTGCAATGATGGCTAGTGTCGTTGTTACAAGTGACGCATATTGGTCGCAAGTGTCGCAAGTGTCATAAACATCACATTGTTATCTTGCCTATGTCATCTCTCTAACGACATCATAAGGACACTTAAGACACCTCAAATGCTAGTTTTGAAGAGGGGAAATCAATTGGCAAGGAGTACAAGCCTTTTGCCACTGGAAAAGCCACTCAAAAGTCAAATTTGGAAGGGAGCGCTCCCCTACATATTGTCAGGGAATGCTGGTGCTTTGTACCCTCTTATGGGGGAGCATTCCAATGCTCTGTGCCCCTTTTGAGGGAGCGCTGGTCTTTAATGAGCAAAATTTGGTTTGTTGGAGGAAATCAGGGAAGGATCCCCTCAATCTCTGAAAGTGGTTGGATTCGAATCAGAGGTCAAGGCATGATCTTAGGGAAGATCCACAACTAAAGGAGATTAATCCTCAAATTATCCCAAAGATATCTCAAGTGGTTGGTCCTCTCAAAGATTATATAATGGGGTCTTCTCATGGTGAAAGGTACATGAAATGATAGAGATTGGAGATACCAAACTTATGATCTCATGAGTGGTATTGACAGGGTAGAGAGACATTGTAAAGCATCTAACTTATGATATCATAAGGGAGATATCATTGAAGCATTAGCATTTTGTGTGTGGATTATTTGAGCAAGGGTCTGGCCAAAGGGAGCTTGGTGAAGCTGTTGCACTACATCCATGGTTTCCAACAACACTTTGTTCTCATTAATATAAATTCATGCTTGGCCTGTTTCCTTTAAAGTTTGTGTATATGAACTTGTTTCTTTCATAGATTCATTATAAATCTAATCATAGTAGAGTAGGAAGTATTGTTTTTGTTGTTATTTGTACCATAGGACCTTCAACTAAACTTGGAGATCAATATCACCCTAGAGTAAGCAAGGACAAACGTCGGTAAAACAATACTTGCCTTTCTTCCCTCTTCTTATTTGATAGTTTAGATTTATGATAAAGGAATGTCAGTGTCCATAATAACACTTTCTGTCTTGGATTTAGGGGTCTAGCATCCAAGAGGAAATCCACTTGTTTGCAAGGATTCTCTTGTAACAAAAATTGGTGACTCCACTGGGGAGGAGCTTTGATTTTTGTTTCCTTTCCTAGATATTGTTTTGGCCCTTTGCCCACTTCTTGACCTTCTCCATACTATCTTTGATTCTTATATTTGATTGATTGGCTCTTGATTTCATCACCTTCAAGTTGATTGACTGAGTTTTCTTGATTTTTTAGACTTTCTGGGCATTTCTCTGAATTTTGAGAGCCTAGCACTCCCCTGCCCTTGCTATCAGAGCATTGGCACTCCTTACTGGCTTTACACAGAGCATTGGAATGCTCTGGTTCCCTTTAGATCAGAGTGTTGCCCCTTTTCTGTTAGAAATCTTCCAGAGTTTTCACTCTCTGAATTCATTTCTTGATTCTAGCACTTTCTCAGAATTTTTACAACCTCAGTACATCTTGGTCTTGGCCTTCAACACCATGCTTTCTAAGAATTGATCACATTTTGTTTGGAATTTTGACATTTTTCTTCCTTACCTTGAAGTCACTCTTTGTCTTTGACTATTTAGAGTCAATTTGTCATTTTATTCTCATTTATCCGACCAGGTGAAAACTTTTGTAAGGAGATTCAAAGGTCTTTTGTACTTTTCCTTTTAATCTTTGAGGTCATTTTCCCAAGAAATTAGTTTTGAGTGGTTTCTCTTTCTCTCTATCTTTTCTTGGATTATTCTCTGCATTTTATTCTCTTCCTTGAATGCTTGCCTTTGAAGTAGCGGAATTGCATATTTTTTTACATTTTGGGACATTGTGCATCTGTACTGATGAATTTTTTCTCCTTCTTGTAGCATAGATTTCATCGAAATGAAAAGATTTCATATTCATCTCTTTGCATAACCTTCGAGTCGTTCACAACACCATATTGTCCATGCCATTTTCCTTTTGAGTAACAAAAAACTTTAAAAATCAAACACTAAACTAAAAATTGATTAGACATTTTTACATTTTCTGGTAGAAAACCTACATTATATTAGTTGTAGGGATTTGAAATATGTGTGAAAGATAAATTTCCAAAGTTTCAAACAAACATAGGATCTTTTGTTAGGGAGCAGTGAAATCTATTTGCTGCATTTTGTCTTGGGAATCCCTTCTCACACAAGGGTCAATCACGAGGTCACGTTAAGACTAGAAGAGTTACTCACCCTTCTTTGTTGGTCTTGGTGCAGAGATTGCGCGTATTATGGGGGTCACTTGAAGGTATACCCACAATGATGAGTGGAAGCCTTTCAAGTTGATTTGGGGCTAGATACCCTACCCTTGCGTGTGGATCAGACTGTTGAGTGTTTCCCCAGGAATCACTGTTGTAGTTGGTAACCTTAGTGGTCTATCTCTTTAGGGTATTTACACATGGTGACTATGGAGGGGAAAGTCTTCACGGTACTTGGAATCGACATTTGCCAAACTCACTCGGGCTCCTTGGAGGGTATACCCACGATTATGTGTGGGATCTTGCACCAGGGTGTAAGTTTGTTAAGAAGGTCATCAATGTAACTTTTCCACCTTCTCTATCTCAACCCTTTCTTACTTTGTTCCCGCAACATTGGATTTCATCACCAACTAGTGTGCTCATTGTGAGAAGGTTTTGTTTTCTTTCTTAATTACTATATTTTTAGCATGTGTTGTTTGTTCTCCCTAGCAGAATCTAGGTTGGATATTTATTTTTATGGCGTCAGTTCCCAGAATGACCAATGAAGGAACCCATTTTCCAGGGGAACCCTTTGTTTTTCCTTCTTACAGAAATGTTGGTCCTCCTTACATTGCTACTTTGAGCCTTCCAGGTCTCACAATTGGGTTATCGGTATAGTTGTTTTCCACTCCGATGATCTCGAATGAAGGTGCTTAAGATGTAAGCACACCACCCACACATCAAACTCATGTCGACCTTTCTCCTTCTTCACCTGTCAGGTCTCCTTACATTTCTCCTTCTTCGCCTAGTGAAAACTCTCAAGCGAGTAGCCATATCAATAAGAAGAAGAAGAAATGGAAAGAGAAGAAGAAGAACCAGAAAGGGACCAAGCCTCCAACTACATCAGATGTTGGATCCAAGAAACGAGCTACTGTTAATAGTATTGGGAGTGTTGATAAGGTTGATAAGATTAAAATGAAGAATCTGAAACCCAAATTCCCTTGCATTCTTTGTAGGGGTGACCATTTTCTCAGGGATTTCCCTCATATTCATAAGGTCTTAAAAATGTGGTCCTCCGTGTCATTAGCCTTTGTTGGATATGTTGGTGACACCCCATAAACTAGTGATGTTATAGGTTGGTAAGAAGGAGCCATGATCATTATTCTCACCTTTGTCCTTGTATGGACAAGGCTTCTTCTCTTTTGGAAAATCTTCAACTTTCAAAAGGTTATCGTAATATTTCCCCCAACCCATCGTTAGTTGATGGAATGGTCAATCCAGTTCCATCCATGGTTAGTTCGGTTGATCATATGGTTAATATAGTTTCCTCCTCAATTGAACCACAAACCAAAGTAGTTGATCCAGTTCCGTCATTGATCAGCCCCACTCTTCATCAAAAGAGTGAAACCAAATTCGTCAATCTGGTTGTGTCCTTCATTGAATCAGTTGACAAAGTGGTCGATCTGGTTTTTCCATCGACTGATCCCACTCCTCCTTTGAGGAGTGTCAAAGTGATTGATCCAGTTCCTTCCTCGGTCAGTCCCACCCTTCATCTAAAGAGTGCCAAATTGGTTTCTCTGTTCAGATCATCGGTCAATCCCACTCCTCCTCTGAAGAGTTCCAAAGTGGTCGATCCAGTTCCACCATCGATCGATCCTACTCTCCCTCTCGAGAGTAAACTTGATACTGCCCACATTTTTCTTGTTGATACATGATCTGTTAGAATATAAAATATGTGTGCTCATTTTTCCATTGAAAATACCCTTGTCACCCAACCATAGGCCAAAGCCACCCTTTGAGCACCTTAACCTTGACAAAGAATCACTCCGGAAGAAAAACCTAGGCTAGATAGCCAAACAAAGGGTAGTGCACCTTTCCCCAAGGATAGCACATCAAAAAGAGATGATCAGATAGTCCAAACCCTAGCCAAGAGATATTCCAAGCGTAACTACTAGCTGTAGCAGCTGCAACTACAACTCTCCTCCAAACCTGCACAAAAACTGGGCAACTACAGTGTGCTCAAGACCGGGCACTGCAATTCTGAGACTGCCTTCCAGAATGAGAAATGACCTCCTGTATTTATACTAATTCTGGCTAACTGCCAAGGCCGAATTCTTAGTCTGGGTATCTGTATGTTCAATATATAATATTATTTATGGCCAAATTCTTCTCTTGGAGGATAATAACCTAATATAAATTATCTTCTTGAGCCGACAAGTCTTCTAGGGTTATTAGCCAACTCATTAGGGTTTCTTCTTGCTTCTCGGAGTATTCTATCCTTGTCATGTTTACACGTGGAGGTAAATACCTCCCGCAACTACCATAATATCAACACTCCTTCCTAGGTAGGGAGGTATTACAGGTAATGGTCTTTGAGCACAAAACATACCATTCACCCAGTAGCATCAACATAGTTATATAGACTAGATCATGAGAACCATCATCATCGTCAGATGCATCATCTCTCGAAACCATACTCTATATGAGTAATCATACATGATGCTCACTCCACAGAGTGATACAAGAGCCATTCTTCTAATCTATAAGAGTAAATGTTCTGAAACATTTTTTGTCTAGAAAATCTTTGTTCATCATTCATCTGGCTAACAATTATTTCCAATAAACTACTTGATAGTCTTCAAGACAATCAGAACAAAATAGAACACAACTGTGTCTATCCATAGTAGTACATAACTACAATCCAGTGGTACACTACCACACCAAGTAGAAAATAAGTACTTGATCAGTAACGTATAATCACAAACAATGGAACACATCCACCACAGTAGTATACATCTACTGTCATACAATTGTTCATAACAATCATCTGATATCAACCTGCACAGAAACAATATTATGATATAAACTGAATCATCTGGGCCAATCTTTCACTCACGTCTGTGAGATATGAAAGAATATCTACCCTCAGAGTAGAACAATGAGATATCTGGACTATTCTTCTCAAGAAAGGAAGAATAACTGTCCTGTCTTCTGAACCTAGACCATTCCCCATCCTGGGCCATTCTTCCTACACTAATCAAAGTTCACCCTAGAGAGAATGTATAAACCCTAAGGAATGCCTATCCCTGATTGTTGAGCCTGGACCATTCCCCACCCTGGGCCATTCCTCCTACACTAATCAAAGTGCACCCTAGAGAGAATGTATAAACCCTAAGGAATGACTGTCCAGACCAGTTCCTCTATTAACCACAAGAGGAAAAGACTGTCCTGTATCAACCTCCAAAATGGACCATTCCTCATGTTAACCACAATGAGAAATCGTTTTCTGGCGAGGTGGGCTAGTCTTCTTGAGTAACCCTCAAGAAGAGAGACTTCCCTAGACCACTCCCCATGTTAACCACAATGGGAATTCGTTTTCTATGATACATCAACAATCTGGACCATTTCCCATGTTAACCACAATGGGAAATTGATGTCCATCAGAAATCTCAATCCACTTTCCGAACAAGAAAGAATCTATCCAAGCTAGACTATTTTTCAATTTTGAAAATGAATTTCCTCAATAATATTTTCAGTTCTCCCTCCCAACCTGGGAGTAATCTCTTCCTTTTTCAATAAGAAAGTCATCTCCACGAGCTCCATCTTGAGTACACAAACTCTTTCATATTGGATAGAAGATTTACCAAAATGTTTGCTTATCTTTTCATCTGTGGAGATATGTATTGGATAACCACTTTCTCCTTTATGGAATTCATCATGGATAATGTAATGCTTGATTTTAAATGTACTTTAGTCTGTAACATTGATTTTCTGTGAAGGCTTCATATAGCTCTGAACAATAGAGTATATCATTGCTGGAACATATCCATGTGGAAATTCTTCTGTCATCATGAGATCTGATCTACTGAGTAATCATATTGATGTTATAGGAAATATTCACCATGCTTATGTTGTGCACTGGAGGTTCTCCACCAAGTTATCTTCTTGTATCTACATACAAGGGTCTCTTTCTGGTATGCCTCAAAGTCTTGAGATTGCTCTTCATATGCTCTTTATTCAATTTCTCTGGAGAACATTCTTTGCATTCATCTGATGTAGAAATCCAACTCATGGATGTTGCGGATGATATAATGACTCATGTAGAGATAAGTCTAGTTTACTAGAACAAGTAATCATCATAGTCTTCTCCCTCCATCTGGGAGAACCTCTAGTTTTGGATCTCGCAATTATTTTATTCATAAGTCTTCCATACATTGTTCTTCATCACAACTTTCAGTTCCTCTGCTTGATTTCTTTTATTGATTTTATATCAGGCTGACAATCTTGTGATTCTTGATACAATGACTGGTTTTTCTGGATTCTCTTTCTTTCTTGGAATATTCATGTGTTTCTTTAGTTCTTGGGTCCATGGAGTTTCTTATAGATTCCATCATAGGATCAAGGATGTGGATGGACAACCAGGGATACTTTAAGGCTTCTCTTTGAAGAATACGTATTGTCTTTCATGGTTGCTATCATGGATATATACTTCATCATCTTCAATGAATCATAGGATTAGCTCCCTCCTAATCCTTGCTTCATGTATGAGTGCATATAATCGGCTCCCTCCCTCTAAGAGATTCCACGCTTTCATCTATATCCTTATTGTCTTATGCAATATATAATTGGCTCTCTTGTCTAACATAGTCCACACTTCCATCTTGTTGTCTTCTACAAAATGTCATAAGTCTTTTTCCAATTTCCTCTCAATTGTTGACTTCTTTCTATCTTTCCTTCTTCTAAGTCTCTTCATGATTGATTCGGCTTATCTTGTAATAGCTTCCACATGATTTGTGTTTCATCCTTTCATGTGTATTATCTAATGATATCCATTCTTATATTGTTCTTATTCCATAAGTATAGTTCTTCTTGGAACACATTATCTTCCAAGAGATAGATATACAAGATATGTACAGAGACGATGCAAACAAGATATGTACAAGAAATAGGAAGAGTTTTGTTACCTTTAGAAGAAGAAGCCTCTTCCATCCTGCTTAGTC
>ML785612.1:615519-634071 GCA_009831015.1 Picea engelmannii | reverse complement strand
TACCTTTTTCTTTTTGATGTATCCTTCGATCTTGAGGGTTTGAGGAGTGCTAATTCCAACCAATGCATTACACTATATCGTAGGAGTCAACTCTTCAGATGAAATTGATTCTACGTTTTCATCTTGAGATGGTTCTTGTTCTTCTTCTTCTTCCTCTTCACAATCTATGTAGAATAAATTCTTCTCACCACACTTATGTCCCTTACTGTACTTGATGTCACAATTAAAGAATAAACCTTTTGGTTTTCTTTCCTCCAATTGTTGAGGTGTCAACCTTGTAGGTTGAGGTGTTTTAGAAGAAGGAGCATTTTTCTCTCTATAGATGTTAGGATTGGTCCTTCTAGTAGCCATAGCCATATTTTTACTTTCAACATTTCTTGCCACCTTAAATAAATTCTCCAATGATTTGGGTTCCCAAAGGCGAAACTCATGTTGAATGTTATCCTTTAAAGTTCTTATGAATAAATCAATCAAGTGCTCATCTAGAATATATGTTACCTTTATATTCAATCTTTGGAAGTTCTCAACGTGCTCGGTAACTGCACCCTTTTTCTTGAGATTTATCAATTGGCTAAAGAAGCTATTGGTCCTTGTATCCTCATAGTGTGTTATAATTTCTTTCGTGAAAATTGTCCAAGTGACGAGAGAAAAAAGCCATAGATACCATACAAATTGATTGGGTTATAAATATAAATAAGAAATTCATACCTTTTGTGTATGTGGCACATTATGTAGATCAAAGAATTTCTCCATCTGAAGTATCCATGTGATTGGGTCCTTGCCATCGAACTTCCTCATATCGATCTTAGGAACGTGGTTGGTCTTCAACCCAAAGTTGGATTTTCTCCATTCCTGATTCACCTTCCTTGTGTCCTCATCATGAATTTCATGGGATGCATTTTCACTTTCAGGTGTCTTCTATGTTACAAAATGTTTCAATACTTCCATGATCTCCTCTTTTAAACCATTCATCTTTGCCTCCAACTTAGCTTCCATCTCTTGTAGTTCATCTTTTGTTACTATCTTATTTTGTAAATAATTTATGTCCCTACGCATTTCTTCACCTTCATCAAGAGTCCAAGTAGGATTGTCGGGAGGCTTATTTGGTGTAGAAGTTCCCTTTTTGGGTGACATGTTGGCCAAGTATCACTTTTGAACCTTGATTTTGAGGTGGTTCTGATAGACAATATTTCTTCTATTTCACCTCCCATGTTTCGGAACTTATAGGTATGAAACTTTATTTTATGTAGTTCTCTGATATGTCTTCTCTGCAATGCCACAGGTCTGATCAAAATTGGATGTGCCAAGTGGAATTTATGGTAACTTCCCCACAACTTGCTGATTTTTGGCCTTTCCAAGAGATATCACTTGTATAGCGTGCCCCACACAAAATGATTGATATAAAATTATGAAACTTGTACCATAAATAAAAAAGATTGTCCACTATCCAATGCAACAAGTCCCACTAAATTTGGATACTCTAGGAAGAAGTTATGATTGTTTTACCTGGAACACCTTCTTGAGACTAGTCAATAGGACTAGTTAGATGCCATATCTTCTACAGGGTGTATATACAAATATAAGATTACCCAGAAGCTGAAATTTTTACCACAGATACGTTACTAATTTTTGTGAATATCTTTTGGAGTTCAGGGTCTGAAATGTTACATAAATTTTTTTATAGTGAAAATTACACAATGAATCAGTTCAGGATGATTCCAAAACCCTATCTTACACAATCTGTATATCTGAAAGTATAATGCCTCAAGAGATGAAATTTTAACCCAACGTACCTTGATCCGTCTACTAAATATCCTCCAAGATGTTCCTTATGAAACTCTGTAGAAAAAAAGTTATAGAAAAAATTCCAAGGTGTCTCAGATGTAGCAACGAAACACCAAGACCTTGAGCTCTGATACCATATGTTAAGAACCAAATATAAATATAGCATAGAAAAACCTCAGAATAAGTACTCAACGCCTTGAAAAAGAGACAATTTCAGATAATAAGCCTCTTCGAGGGGGAAACTTCCTTTTACCCCACATAAATGTTCAAGTACAAGATGATTCCAAATGAAAATGTCTCCTTGGTATATATAGGAGACTAGGAGGTATAATTACAAATAATGGAATAAAGCCGAAATAAATAAAATAACATTACTAATGTAATATGCCCCAATTAAGGGGTAATGAGCCAATATTAGGGCTTAACATGTTCCTCCTTCTCCTGCGAAAACACCTCTAAGTAATGAGGCCATCCTTTTTGATTGGGGTGTGCTAAATAGACCTCTTCTTCCCTCTCACATTCCTTTCAAGATTCTGGTAAAATTTTGTGGTTGGGACGTTCCTCATACGCTGATAGATGAAGGTTCATCTGCTAGTATTTTTTCCTCTATTGTTTGGAAAGCTTTGGGTTATCCTAAGCTTGTGTCGGTTACCGAGACTCTGTTCAATTTTAACTGAAGAACCAATCACCCTTTATGGATCCTTCCTTAGTTTCCTGTAACTTTGGGAGGAAAAATTGTCTTTATTGATGTTATGGTAGTCCAGGACCCCTTGGATTTCGATTTACTCCTCGATCGAGATTATGTCTATGCCATGAAGTCTATTGTGTCCACTCTTTTTTGTGTGATATCTCTCTTGCACGATGGAAGGATGGTGACTATTGATCAACTTTCATTTGTTGGCCCTGACTTGACCATCAACCCAATGACCTCCCTAAATGGTTCTTATATGCAATCGGTATCACCCTTGCCACAGGTAAATTATGTGGCATCTTCTCCCATGATTTCAACTTCTGATGACTTAGATCTGGTACTTGACATGGTGATATATTTAGTAGGGTTATTGGAGCCTGATCTCCTTACCCCTGATGAGACCTTCGACATGTGTTCCTTCCGGAGCATTCTTCTTCCATCCAGTGAAGATCTCTTGGAAGCCATGACCGAGTTTTGTGCCTTGACATGGTGTCCTTCCAGAGCGTTATCTTCTTGGAAGCCATGATCAAGAAGAGGCTACGAGTATAGTTTTTATTCTCTGTGGCAAGCTCAATAAAAAATGAAACAGAGGCTATGAGCATAGTTTCCCTCTCTATGACAAGCTCATTAAAAAATGAAACATAGGTCATGAGCATAGTTCTCCTCTCTGTAGCAAGCTCATTAAAAAATGAAACAAAAATCTGGGGATTGAACCTAGAGCCTTGAGCATAGTTCTTTTCCTATGTCAAGCTCGTTAAAAAATGAAATAGTCACCTCTCCTATCAAGTCGAGTCTTTTGCTAGATCTCGTAGATGTCGAGTCGAGTATTTTGTTAGCTCTCATTTTTGAACCTTCATTTCGTCCACCTGTATCCTTTTTCTCCATCTAGTACAGAAATTGGTGACAACCTCAAAGTCAGTGAATGAATTGCATCTTGGGGGGCATGCCTCAAGCCTTTGATGATCATTCTGGAGTTAAGCCACTAGCTTTCAAGATTAGGGTAGAGTACCGAGCTTAGTTTTTGTTCTTTCTCATGCTCGAAAAAACATGAGAATGTAACTAAGTAACCTTTTATCTCTTTTTTGGGCTCGCATGGATATATGAAAAATGAACCCCCTGGAGTCTCCTTTAAGATCTTTTCAGACTCTCTAAACATGAAAAGCTTGTCGAGTGATCTTGCTTCCTTTCCCACTCATTAAAAGGTTTGAAAGGGCATATTTCAAGTGATAATTTATCTCTTTTTTGGCCTCAGAAGACTAACATTACGAAAAAGGAAAACATTGGAGTCGTCTTTAAGTTGTTTTTAGACTCTCTAAATATAAAAAACAATCGAGTTTACCTTCTCTGGACTCGTTAAACAATCATACACTAAAGGGCCCATATGGGACCAAACCCTTACTTCTTCCAGTTCGTTAAACAAAAGAAGAGTGACTTACCGAAGGTGAGTTATATCGAGTATGTGTTACCCTCCTCGAGCTCGTTAAATCAAAAAGAGGTACTCATCTATCTAGATGGGGGAAAAATTGAAGGAAGAAAGCTAAGCAGTTTTTGAGAACACTACTAGTAACTCTTATGGTCGCCCTTGAACATGACACTTTGTATTTGCATGCATTTTAATCCATTGAACCTCTACACTGAACCAATACTTTGAGTTTATTTTACTCCTTTAGGTCACCTGACGAAATTCAAAACATCCACTACATCATCAAGTTTTGGTCCATGTCATGTTTCTGCTGTTGTGCCTCAATGTTCAAGGGAAGTATCCACCTCCAGAGTCAACCATTACAAATATCTTGTTTCAATACCTGTGTCATTCCATGTTCATTTGATCCACCAATTACATCTTTGTGTCAGTTTCGTGTCATTGATGGGGAATCCACCAAGGCCCTCCTTCGATGAGTCTATTCCTGTCAAATTCAACACATTATCCAGGAACTAGACTTAGAAACCAGTTATTACTTTGGGACCTACATGCCTCAATGGTAGGCCTCCTCACATATGAAAATAGGTTCACATCATTGACCTCTGATCAGATGATTCCATGGATTTTTGACTTCAACTCATCCATTCACATTCATTGGAATGTACTAGAGTACCTTGGGAATCATTGACATAAATGGTTATCTCTCTCGCGCTTGTTAATGGTTTACCTTATTGACCCGTAATCAAGTGGTTTATGCCATGTTCAACATCAAGACATATATTCACATGGTTATATTCATACTACATCAGGATCGGTAAGAAGACCCTAGGTTGAGTCATCACTCTTATATGTACTTTGCCCAGGTTACAATGGAGTTTCTTTTGAACATTGACACATATACTGTTACATAGATCCACTTTGTATTGGTCGTGACTATGTCTTGTCGTCTCATAGATCCACCGTGCATTCTTCATGGATACGATCAATTCAGGTCATAGGAGTATAGATCCACATTGTATCTTCAGTGGCTATACCTTTTTATCAATATAATTACGGTTGCACAGTGTATTTTATGGCGGCCATACCTAAAAAGTCTTTATCACTCAAGCATAGGCATGTCTTCCTTAGGTTTGAAAAAGGTCATTAATGTTTGTTGGATGTTTGTATGTAGCCTCTATCAGGTTCTCTGCATCTGTACCCTTGATTGAAAAAGTCTACAAAGTATTTTAGTCATCAGTTTCTGTCTTCTAACTTCGTACTTTGAGGGGCAATCTGTTACACCTCAAAATCACTCATTACAATGATGGTTATTGTCATCGTTACAAGTGTCACATATTGGTCACAAGTGTCACAAACATCACACTATTATATTTCGTATGTTGTCTCTCTAACGACATCATAAGGACACTTAAGACACCTCAAATTCTAGTTTTGAAGAGGAGAAATCAATTGACAAGGAGTACAAACCTTTTGCCACTCAAAAGTCAAATTTGGAAAGGAGCACTCCCCTACATACTATCAGGGAATGTTGGCACTTTGTACCCTCTTCTAGGGGAGTGTTCCAATGTTGTATTCCCCTTTTGAGGGAGTGCTAGCCTTTTATGGGTGAAATTTGGTTTGTTGGAGAAAATTAGGGAAGGATCCCCTCAATCTCTGAAGGTGGTTGGATTCAAATCAGAGGTCAAGGAATGATCTTAGGGAATATCCACAACTGAAGGAGAGGAATCCTCAACTTATCCCAAAGATATATCAAGCGATTGGGCATCTTAAAGATTATATAAGGAGGTCTTATCATGGTGAAAGGTACATGACATGATAGAGATTGGAGATACCAAACTTATGATCTCATGAGTGGTATTGACAGGGTAGAGAGATATTACAAAGCATATAACTTATGATATCATAAGGGAGATATCATTGAAGAATCAACATTATGTGTGTGTATTATTTGAGCAAGGGTCTGGACAAAGGGAGCTTGGTGAAGCTACTGCACTACATCCATGGTTGTAAGCGACACTTTGTTCTCATTAATATAAATTCATGCTTGGCCTGTTTCCTTTAAATTTTGTGTATATGAACTTGTTTCTTTCATAGATTCATTATAAAGATAAGCATAGTAGAGTAGGAAGTATTGTTGTTGTTTCTCTTTGTACCACAGGACCTTCAATTGAACTTGGAGATCAAGATCACCCTAGAGCGATGTAACACCCTGTTTCCCCTAGTTTGTAAAAATAACTGGACTGGCCAAGAACTATGGAAAACTCATAAATGTGAATATATGATATGAATGGACCTTGTGGAAAAGGTCGATGAATGTGAATAATATTATGAATTTATATTGTAGGACTACTGAGAGGGGATATGCTGAAAAAGAGACCACGATGGTTGCAGAAAGGTGGTGGAAGGCACCTGGAAAGGTGGCGTTAACTTCCACCGAAAAACAATACCGTATTTGGACTTCACTGGACCGAAGAACCAAAAGCAGTTCGCTAGTCCCGAATTAAATGTCTCGTAGGCTGGTAGGTAGATGGCTCCTCAAGAATTAATGAGGGATGGGGAAGTGAACTACCCATTCGTAGATCCGTCAGGCCTGACCAATGCGAGGGAAATCACGCCATACTCAACCTCGTAAGAGGATAAGGTGTGGGGGAGAAGTGATTGGGGGCAGACGTGAGGGGAGAAAGAGAACTCTGGCGATATGTAGAGTGAGTGATAGCTGAGAGGAAGGAGAGTAACCTTCGCTCCTGGTCACTGGCAAACAGAGATGCAGTCTCACAACATCATGGTCTCAACTCAGGGGTGGCTAGTGGTAAATCCGCTGGGAGTCGTTGAGTCTATGGTTGGGTGGAAATGAGCACCCCTCTCAGCAGTTGCATAACCCTTGGTGTTACTTTATGATAAGTGTTTTTCCTTTGGCATCTTGAAATATATGTATTCTGACATTTATGATCATAAGTTGTGAAATTGTGAATGATTTGATTATAAGAATGTCTGTATGGTGTCTTGATCAGTATTGGTAGTTGTATGTTTATATGGAAAGACTACGTATGGCTTATGTTCTCATAAATCATTATTTGTGTGTGTACTAATCTAATTCAGACTTCACATCTGGTTCTCGAGAGAGCGATACCCTTATCTGCCTCAGATAGTACCCTGGGTAAACCTCCCCATAGAGATACCCTTCTTGAAAATCCCATCAAGAGCCTGGAAGGAGGACGTGAAGGTGCAAGGCCTTAAGAAATCCTTGATAAGTATCGAATCGATGGACGAGATCCCGTCGGGAGATCTATGGTCACTCATGACCGTCAGATAAGAAGAAGAAGCTAGAAATTTAAGTGCCTTAACCTTGATAGATGGTGATCGACGGATGAGATTCCATCGGGAAATCTGTGGTCACTCATGGCCGTTAGATTTGGTAGGAAAAAGTAGGATGTTAAGTGCCTTACCCCTGTGAATTTCTGTGTCTTTGTGGGTAGTGAAGAGATCGGGATCGTAGATCCCAAAGGTCCATAAGAACATCTGGACCATTGATTTTTCCACGTTCAGGAAGTCGTGGGAGAATGCACAAGTTTGGAACTTGTCTGAGCCGTCAGATCTCAGCTGGAAAACCTGACAGCTGTTGGATCTGTCAGGAGATACCCGAGGGTTAAACCCCTAGTGAATAGGGGAGAAAGCCCCAAAACAGATCTGGACCGTCCGATTTAAGGAGGCCACATGTCGCGAGATTTCCCATTTCAAGAAATCAGGAATCACGAACTCGAGAATTCTGGTGATGAGAAATTGGGACTTTCCATGGTGGAAACCCCAAGAGAGATCTGGACCGTCCGATTTAAGGAGGCCATGTGTCGTGAGATTTCCAATTTTGGGAAATCAAGAATCACGAACTCGAGATTTCTTGTGATGAGATATCGGGACTTTCCATGGTGGAAACCCTGAGATAGATATGGACCGTCTGATTTAAGGAGGCCACGTGTTGTGAGATTTCCCATTTCGGGAAATCGGGAATCATGAACTCAGGAGTCCTGGTGATGAGAGATCGGGACTTTCCATGGTGGAAACCCCGAGATAGATCTAGACCGTTCGATTTAAGGAGGCTACGTGTCGAGATATTAACCGCATCGAGAAACCGGGGATCAAGAATTCGGGAGTCCCATGGTCGAGGGTTCGGACTCTCGTGATGATAAGTCTCGATGAACAGGTGAGATTTTTTCGGAGGATCTCAGGGTCTGTAATGACCATCAGATGTGAGTAAGAGATGTCAGATTTAAGTTGGGGCACGAATGTGCATTAGGGTAAGTAGTGAGAAGATTTGGACGACCATAATCCACCCACCTAGATCTACAGCTAAGGCTTCATTCCGGAGCCCCCTTGTTGTTCTTCCTTTAGCGATGAGGGGGGGGGGGGTCCGGAATCGAATGAACAACTCTTGAATGGTCCGGATTTATTCACCTTGATCAATGGCATTCAGGTTAATTCTGGACACCCCTTGCCATTCGGCCTTTAATGGGAGGGGGGGGGGTCCGGAATGGTGTGACATGTGAAGCGGGACCTGCCTCCTATCACATCACCCTCCATTTTTTGCTTCCCTCTTGCCACCTATACTCCACTCAACTGCGTGACAAGGCCCTTTCCTATTGGCCATTCTCTAACCCTATTGGGATTCGTCCCTATTGGCCAGTCGCTAGCCATGTCGGGGTTCGACGGTTGCAGAGTCGAACGATTCGACATTCCTGTAGCATCGAGGCACAAAATACAAAGAGGTGCCATGATTATTTTACTTGTGATCATGACCCGCGACCACATGGGAGTAGAGAGAGAGAGAGAGAGATCTAGCATACACTACACCTCCGTAGATATTTCGGGGGCTTTGATTATGCAGAAATCAACGAAAACTTGATTATGGTATTGGGTGCATTAAAAATTGGTATCAGAGCATGGTTACAACACTTGTCCTGCTTGGGATCAAGCATGAGCCGCATAAGAAGATATTGTTATCTGCGTTTTCTCCTTAAGAAGAAGGATTGCAGAATGAAATCGTAATCTAGGAACTTTTTTTTCTGTAACCCCTCTGTTAAAATAATAACTACTCTTCTAGGAGTAGGGATGCACTGATTATTATCATTGATAATATCTGAGTGAAAATGACAGAGGTGGAATAAATTGTCCCATAAAGTTGCACGAGACAGACAAGGGACATGAACTGTGTTGTCCTGTTTTAGTGTTATGATGGCTACCTACTAAAGTAAGTAGAGTCTCTTGCAAGTGAGATGGCTAGATAGATAAAGATTAAGACCCAAAAAAAAAACCCCTATTATATGGGTATACATGTGAAAATATGAATTATGTACTGGGTATAAATAAATATAAATATTGACTAACAACTAGCATTTGTCTTTTCACCCAAGCGGACGATCAGCCGCGGGAATTTACAGACTCAAAAAATGGTGACTCACCAAGAGATGGGAGAAGGCTCCCACAATAGAGATGAAGAGTCTGATGAAAGAAGAGAAATAGGGACCCCTCCAGATCTAGTTGAGACTGTGAGGAGTCTCATGGTCAAATTGCAAAGCTGCAAGGCCGACAATGAAAGGATGATGAAAGAACAAGAAAAGCAAATTGAAATCGATGCAGTTTTACTACAGAGCTTATCCGACCTACAATGACAAATGCAACATGAACCCGAGATGTAGAAACATGGTCATATCAGTGGCCATACTGAGAGGAGAACCTCAAGGAAGGTCCACCATAGAGGTAAAGGACCAGTGCCAGACGATTCCTCTGAGAAGGAAGCTGGTGATTCAGAAGGCTCTTCTAGCAGCAAGACCGGTTCCTATTCTCAAAGAAAACAGAAGAAGCACAAGACTTCCAAGGGTCATACATTTGAGGAATTCAGAAAGGCCAAACCTCCCTCCTTTGATGGTGAGATAAAGAAGGGAGAGGAAACAAAGGCTTGGCTACTTGGACTGAAGAAATATTTCAGAGTCCATGATTTTTCAGAGAATTTGAAGGCCCGAGTGGCCACTTTCAATCTGAATGGAAAATCTTCCATCTGGTGGGAAGATATTAAGAATGTGAAAGGGGTCCGCGAGGAGGACATGTCCTGGAAACAGTTTGAGAAATACTTCCGGAAGAAGTATTTGTCGAAAAAATATTTCGACGAGAAGACTAAAGAGTTTTATGAACTCAAACTGGGGAAACTCACTATAGAGAAATATGTCAACAAATTCCTCGACTTATTGAGATATGTACCCTACATCAAAGAAGAGAAGGCACAGGTGCAACGCTTCATTAGTGGGCTACCCAAGGAATACCAGAACATAATTGAATTTGATGAGCCAAATACCTTAGAAGACACTATTCGAAAGGAAACATATTGTCATGAACAATATGGACATCGGGCAGAGTCTCGTGGAGACTGGAAACAGAAGAGTGGTTCGAAATTTCAGAAAAAGGGGATCAAATCCTTAGGATTTAAGAACTACAAGAAGAACCCCAGAATGAACTTTCCAGCCTAGAGTGTACTTCAAAAAAACTTTCCCTCATCGGACGGAAATAAAACTTTTGGACCTATACTAGTAAAGACTGATAACCCAAAGAGAGAACCTTTGAAATGTTGGGGTTGTGGAGAAGAGAATCTCTTGAGAGACTGTCCACATTGACAATAGAAGAGTCAGAAAGTTTATAACATTCAAGAATCTACCACAGTCAATGATGTGGCAAGGAGTGTGCCACAGATTTATGCAACATTGGATAATAACCAAGCTGACCACCAAGCTTCAGTGGTGGAAATAAAAGGTATGATTTTCAACCATCTGGTGTCTATTTTGATTGACCCTGGTTCAAATTTGAGTTATATATCCCCTAAATCTGTTGATAAGTGTAAACTACAACCACAAAAACAAACCAAGCCATGGTTGGTACAGTTAGCCATTGGCACCAAAAGAAGAGTAGCAGAGGCCATACCAGCCTACCAATTGATGTTGGGTGAATTCCCCACCCAAGCAACCCTTAACATATTACCCCTAGGATCATATGATCTGTTGATTGGTATGGACAAGCTAGCCGCCCATGAAGCCAAACTGGATTGTTACCATAAAACCTTAGGATGTGTGAGCAAAGAAGGAAAGAGGATAACCCTTCAAGGGATCTGAAAACATGTCTCGGTGAGGAAAATATCAGCCCTGCAAATGAGGAAGTATTGCCGAAAAGGATGTCCCCTATATGCAATACAGGTGTTGAAAACAATTGAAGGTGATAAACCAAGCCCTGATGATCACCCTATCTTGAGAGAATACATAGATTTGTTTTCAGAAGAGGTACCAGGTCTACCTCCAAGAAGAGACATTGACTTCTCGATAGAGCTCACACCAGGAGCAGTGCCGATGTCTAAGACACCCTACCAGATGAGAACACCTAAGTTAGTTGAACTCAAATTGCAATTGAAAGAAATGATGGATAAGGGTTATATTCGACCCAACATGTCCCCATGGGGAGCACCAGTCCTGTTTGTGAAAAAGAAGGATGGCACCCTTAGACTATGTATATATTATAGACAACTCAATAAAGTAACCATAAAAAACAAGTACCCCTTGCCCAGGATCGATGATCTACTCGATCAGTTGGGGGGTGCATCTATTTTTTCAAATATTGACTTGAGGTCGGGATACCATCAATTTTGAATCAAGGGTGAAGACATCCATAAAACCTCTTTCCAGACATGGTATGGTCACTATGCGTTTGTGGTAGTGCCATTTGGGTTAACCAATGCCCCTGCCACTTTCATGTGCTTAATGAATAATGTACTCAGTAAATTTTTAGATAAATTTGTACTAGTTTTTATTGATGACATATTAATCTACTCTAAGAATAGAGAAGAGAATGAAGATCATATTAGAATTGTGCTGCAAGTGTTAAGAGAGCATCAACTCTATGCTAAAATCAACAAATGTGACTTTTTCCAGAAGAAAATACATTACTTGGGACATGTTCTGTCCAAGGAAGGGGTAGCAGCAGATCCTGACAAGATCAGGTCTATCATGGAATGACCTACCCCAAAGGATGTTTCAGACATCAGATCCTTTATGGGATTAGTAGGATACTATAGGAGATTTATAAAAGGATTCTCCAAGATTGGTTGTCCAATCACTGCCCTCTAGAAGAAGGGGACAAAATTCCTATGGACACAGAAATGTGAAAAAAGATTCCAAACCCTGAAACATCTACTGACCCATGCACCTGTGTTGAAAATCGCTGACCCAAAAGCTGACTTCCTTGTGTGCACAGATGCCTGTAAGGAAGGGCTCAGAGGAGTCCTTATGCAGAAAGGAAGTGTGATCTACTATGAATCCCGAAAATTGAACGAACATGAAGTCAACTATGTGATTCATTATATAGAACTGGCTTCCATAATGCATGCCTTGAAAATGTGGAGGCATTACCTCTTGGGAAGAAAATTTTTACTTATGACAGATCACTTTGGATTGCGATATTTGTTTGACCAACCAAAGCTCAATGCCAGACAAGC
Source organism: Picea engelmannii (assembly GCA_009831015.1). NCBI lineage: Eukaryota > Viridiplantae > Streptophyta > Pinopsida > Pinales > Pinaceae > Picea > Picea engelmannii. The sequence goes on along the minus strand of ML785612.1, from coordinate 621,648 downwards.
TAGATGGATGGCCCTCCTTAGCGAATTTGATTTTGAAATCAAACACATTAAAGGGAAAGAAAATAGGGTGGCCGATGACTTTAGCATAAGCATGAAAACAATTCACCTAGCAGCGGTGAGTACCTGGGAGACAAATGTCAAGAACAGAGTCAGAAATGCACAAGAGACAGATCCCTTCATTCAGACTATGACCCTGTACCTACAACAAGAACCCACTGGAGTAAAATATGAAGGCTACCAGATGACCAAAGGAGGTCTTCTCACTTACAGAGATAGACTGTATATTCCAAATTGTGATGACTTGAAGAGGTTCATTATGGATGAACTACATAAAAGACCATATATTGGTCACCCAGGATACCAGAAAATGATCACTTCCACCCGGAAACAATTTTATTGGTCTGGATTGAAGAAAGACATAGTCAAATAATTGGCCCAATGCATAGAGTGACAACAGGTTAAAGAAGAACATTGACACCCAACAGGACTATTGTAACCTTTACCCATCCCAGAATGGAAATGGGAAACCATCTCCATGGATTTTATCACTGGATTGCCAACTTCAACCAAACAAAATGATGCCATTATGGTAGTGGTGGATAAACTGAGCAAGTCTGCTCATTTAATCCCCATCAAATCAACCTGCAAGGCGATAGATATCGCCCAGGTATTCATGAAAGAGGTATTCAGACTACACGGTATGCCGAAAGAGATAGTGTCTGACAAAGACACAAAATTTACTTCCAATTTTTGGAAATCACTGATGGCTGGTTTAGAAACCAAATTGTTTTTTAGCACCGCCTATCACCCTCAAAATGACGGACATAAAGAAAGAGTGAATCAAATATTAGAGGATACGTTAAGGATGCATGTAATGCATCAACCCAGGAAATAGGAAGACTACCTGCCATTGGTAGAATTTGCCTACAACAACAACTACCAAGCATCCTTAAAGATGAGTCCCTTCGAGGTCCTCTATGGCAGGCCGTGTAATACTCCAGTTAGCTGGAGTAATCATGTAAATAGGATTTATTTTGGACCCGACATGTTGAAAGAAATGGAACAGCAAGTGATCCGAAATCGGATCCAGAAGCCTGATAGGGCTTGAAAAATGCTCAAAAATGAAAGTGCTCGGAATGCGACGAAACCTGTGCCATTGCGTCTGTCTCGTCTTCCTGATTCCGGTGGTATATTTACTTTGTCAAACGGAGTCCGTATGGAGAATATATCGCGTTCTGTCCGAAAAGTCAAACAGGCAAAAAAGGGGATGACTGTACAGTCCGTACAGTCCACATGGCACGTCCGTACAGCTGACGTGGCATGTCCAGAAAGCGACACGTGGCAGCTCCGTACAGAGGACACGTGGCAGCACTAGGAGGCGACACGTGTCAGGCGGATTTGGACGTTTTGACGTACGGTTGGAGCAATACAGAGGTGACACATGTCACCACTGACAATGTGACATGTGGCAGGCTGACGTCATCGGATGACGTGGCAGCTGACGCGGCATATGACTAGGAAGTACGGTAGGTTGATGTGTCAGTACGACAGAGACGATGTGGCGACAGACGTGGTCCAATCAGGGGTTGATGCATGTCATCATTTGGTTGGTTGGTAAGGGTGCCACGTGGCCCAGTCAAGGGCTGCCATGTGGCACCCCATCATTGGTTGTTTGGTTGCAATACAAAATTGGTTTGGTATGTCGCCGGGGGTCGAACCCGCGACCTCTGGGCGGGCAACGATTTAACAAACTCGGGCTAGCCACTCGGGCAATGGGTGGTACTTGTTATAACAACGACAAGTTTTTTATTTAAATTAATATAAAGTTTCATACGGTGGGGAAAAGGGCCGGTCTTAGCCCCAACCCTCGGTTCAACGCTTACACCATACGACCGTTCCACGTAGCTGGAGCTCGGGGCAACCAACGAACGCGTGGGAGTTTTGGACGGGGGGTTACAAACTGTAAGTCACGGTCCTGTGTACACGCCACAAGACCAGGGGTCGATATGACGAGGGCGCGGGAGGTTGTAAAACGTTTAGCCGTGGCCATATGAATCGGCCAAGGAACCGGGAGCCAGCTCACAAGGGTGCGCGCAAAACGGGAGCGCTTAGCCACATGGCCAAGCAAAATAACCCCATACGACCGAGAAAGGGGCGCGCGCATGGATGAAAGGGGCTTGCGCCCAATAAATGTTATAAAGTGGGTTTTGCTGTTAAGAATTTGGTTTTTATTAATAATTGTGCCTATTATTAGTAGATTTCTTCCATTTTTGGGGGATATTGGGCATTTTTGGAGGCCAGATTCTTGGAGGAAGTTGGGGATGTGAAACCAACTCCAATGCTATATAAACTAGGCATGTTTGAGGCCAAAGACGGTCATTCAGAGCAGATTTATGTTGAAGGAAAGCCAAGCCAAAGTCAGTTTGATGCAGGGAAGCCTTTGAGGTGGAGACGCTGTCGGATCGTTTCTGAGAGCTTGGAGCATCAATTTTGCATGTCGTTTTTTTCTGCAGGGTTCTAGAGATCTGGGAGAACAAGACCAGATCAATATTGTAGCCATTTTGCATTGCTGAGATGTAATTTTGAGCACTTGAGTAGAAATAAAGAAGCCTCCCCCACAAGGAAAAAAGGCCCGGAGACGTAGGCAAAAGTTGTGCCAAACTCTGTTATCAACCTGCGTTTTCATGGTTTGCTGTCTATTATTCATTTCAGATCTGCATATGTGTATTTGGCTGATATAATCCTCTTCTTTCCTCATTCTTTCATTAAATTCTCAAATGGTTAATTTATACATGCACGTTTAAAACTCAACCATAATCATTTAAAAGATCCTGCGGATCAGCAAGTGACTCAGATAAAACAAAATCTGAAGGCTGCTTAGAAATGACAGAAAAGTTATGCCGACCAAAAGAGAAATCCAAGAGAGTTCAAAATGGGAGACCATGTATATCTCAGAATTAAGCCCAGGAAGAGTTCCCTGAAAATGGGAGCTTGTGCCAAGTTGGCACCCCGGTATTGTGGACCCTTTGAGGTTCTAGATAGAGTGGGACCTGTAGCCTATCGGCTAGCACTTCCTCCCACAGTAAAAGCACATAATGTTTTCCATGTTTCATTATTGAAGAAATATGTACATGATGCTAATCATATAATTGACTGGTCTATGATCCAAGTGAAACCAGAGGGAGAATTTCTACCAGAACCCCAATGCATATTGGATAGAAAGGAAACCCCGCTCTCGAACTGAACCATTGCACAGGTCAAGGTGCAGTGGAAACATTTTGGCCCAGATGAGGCTACTTGGGAAATGGAGGATGCCATGAAACAGGCATATTTGATTTTGTTTGCATCTGAACATGCATGACATGTTGATAGATAGAACATCGAGGACGATGTTCCTTTAAGGGGGAGGGAATTGTAACACCCGGTTTCCCCCAGTTTGTAAAAATAACTGGACTGGCCAAGAACTATGGCAAACTCAGAAATATGAATATGTGATGTGAATGACCTTGTGGAAAAGGTCGATGAATGTGAATAATATTATGAATTTATATTGTAGGACTGTTGAGAGGGGATATGCTGAAAAAGAGACCACGATGGTTGCAGAAAGGCAGTAGAAGGCACCTAGAAAGGTGGCGTTAAATTCCACCGAAAAACAATACCGTATTTGGACTTCACTGGCCTGAAGAACCAAAAGCGACTCGCTAGCCTCAAATTAAATGTCTCGTAGGCTGGTAGGTATATGGCTCCTCAAGAATTAATGAGAGATGGGGAGGTGAACCACCCATCTGTAGAGCCATCAGGCCTGACCAGCATGAGGGAAATTGCACCACATGCAACCTCGCAAGAGGATAACGTGTGGGGGAGAAGCGATTGGGGGCATATGCAAGGGGAGAAAGAGAACTCTGGAAATATGCAGAGTGAGTGATAGCAGAGAGGAAGGAGAGTAACCTTCACTCCTGGTCACTGGAAAACAAATACACAGTCTCATAGCATCGTGGTCTCAGCTCAGGGGTGGCTAGTGGTAAATCCACTAGAAGTCACTGAGCCTACGGTTGGGTGGAAACGAGCACCCCTCTCAGAAGTTGCATAACCCCTGGTGTTACTTTCTGATAAGTGTTTTTCCTTTGGCATCTTGAAATATATGTATTCTGACATTTATGATCATAAGATGTGAAATTGTGAATGATTTGATTATAAGAATGTCTGTATGGTGTCTTGACCAGTATTGGTAGTTGTATGTTTATATGGAAAGACTACATATGGATTATGTTCTCATAAATCGTTATTTATGTGCGTACTGATCTAATTCAGACTTCACGTCTGGTTCTCAGGAGAGAGATACCCTTATCTGCCTCAGATAGTACCCTGGGTAAACCTCCCCATAGAGATACCCTTCTTGAAAATCCCATCAAGAGCCTAGAAGGAGGACGTGAAGGCACAAGGCCTTAAGAAATCCTTGATAAGTATCAAATCAACGGACGAGATCTCGTCGAGAGATATGTGGTCACTCAAGACCGTCAGATAAGAAGAAGAAGCTGGAAAGTTAAGTGCCTTAACCTTGATAGGTGGTGATCGATGGACGAGATTCCGTCGGGAAATCTGTGGTCACTCATGACCGTTAGATTTGGTAGGAGAAAGTAGGATGTTAAGTGCCTTACCCCTGTGACTTTCTGTGTCTTCATGGGTAGCAAAGAGATCGGGATTGTAGATCCCCAAGGTCCATGACAACATCTGGACCGTTGATTTTTCTACGTCCAGGAAGTCGTGGGAAAATGCACAAGTTAGGAACCTGTCTGAGCCATCAGATCTCGGCTGGAAAACCTGAAAATTGTTGGATATGTTAGGAGATACCCGAGGGTTAAACCCGGAGTGAATAGGGGCGAAATCCCCAAAATAGATCTGGACCGTTTGATTTAAGGAGGCCACCTGTCGTGAGATTTCCCATTTCGGGAAATCAGGAATCGCAAACTCGGGAGTTCTAGTGATGAGAAATCGAGACTTTCCATGGTGGAAACCCTGAAATAGATTTGGACCGTCCGATTTAAGGAGGCCACATGCTGTGAGATTTCCCATTTCGGGAAATCGGGAATCGCGAACTCAGGAGTGTTACACGACAAAATTGCTCAGCTGGATAAGTGTCGCATTATCCCTCTCAATTGTCGTAAGTGTCGCATCAACTTTCGCAAGTGTCGCAAGTTGGTCACTAGTGTCACAAAGGATGTTTAGACACACTGTCATGATAACGACACTAAGGGAGCACTTATAACATCTCACATGATTGATTTGAAGGAGGATAACTGGTCTACTGAAGTCAAACACCTTTTGCCACCTGAAAGCACCTCAAAAAACTGAGTTTTGGAGAGGAGCGCTCCCCCTCACACTATCTCGGAGTGCCGGCGCTCCCCCATACACTGTCAGGGAGCGTTATAACGCTTCCCTGCCCCTTTTAAGGGAGCGTTATAGATTTTGAGAGTGCTGGCGCCCCCCTGAAGCCTACCAGGGAGCGCTACAACGCTCTGATGGCCCTTTTGAGGGAGCGCTACCTATTCTGGGCAGTTGTTAAGCTGTTGAGATGAATGGGGGAAGCATCTTTTCATTCTTGGAAGGCAGTTGGATTCGAATCCCTGGTCCAGCCATGATCCTAGGGCAGATCCTCAACTGAAGGAGGAAAATCCTCACCTTCCCCAAGGATATCTCAAGATGGTTGAGCCTCTCCAAGGCTATATAAGCAAGCTTTCTAATGGTGAAAAAGGAGGCAAAGAGAGATTCATACCAAACTTATGATCTCATGAGTAGTATGAAGAAAAGAGAAATGGATAATCACACCAAACCTATGATCTCATAGGTAGGGATTGAAAAGAGAGAATCATACCAAACTTATGATCTCATAAGTGAGGGGGAACTGAATATGTGAAACTTATGATCTTGGAGGAAACTTGCAGTCAGCCAAAGGCGAGCAATCATTGAAGCTGCTGTCATCTAGGTTGTGGATCGTTTAGGCAAGGGTTAGACGAAGAGGACCTGACGAAGCTGTCGCATTCACATCTACGATTGTAAGCACTGCTGTCGTTATTCTCATTAATATGACACGCTTGGCCTATTTCTTTCTAGTTTGTGTCTGATGTTACA
>ML785612.1:596240-607183 GCA_009831015.1 Picea engelmannii | reverse complement strand
GAGAGAGAGAGAGCTAGCAGACTCTAGGCCTCCATAGATATTTTAGGGGCTCTGATTTTGCATAAATCAATGAAAACTTGATTATGGTAGTGGGTGCATTACAAGCGAGCAAGGACAAACGTCTGTAAAAAGGTGCTTGCCTTTCTTCCCTCTTCTTCTTTGATAGTTTAGATTTATGATAAAGGAATTCCAGTGTCCATAATAACCCTTTCTGTCTTGGAGTTAGGGGTCTAGAATCCAAGAGGAAATTCACTTGTCCGCAGGGGGATTCTCCTGTAACAAAAAAGGAATATTCTTTTTAAACAATAACATAACAGAGGTAATTCTCTGGAAAAACCTCCACTGGGAAGAAGGAAAAACAATCCACGAGGTCCTTAAATTTCAATGGGGGTAAATCTCTACTACCACCACGATTGGGGAGAAGGAAAGAAAGAAAAATATCATGCCAAAATGAAGATAAGCATCGAGTACTACGCAAGGTGGTTCCTCCAATACATAGGGTATTTTACTCACAAAAATATCACAAAATAAAAGGGAAAATGTGAGTGTTTATCCCCCCCAAATCACAGGTTGTTTTACCCACAAAATATCACAAAATAAAAGGGAAAGCACTAGTGGTTTCTCCCCCCATATCATAGGGTATTTTACCCATGAAAGTCGCATAAGAAAAGGGTAAACGCTAGTGGTTTCTCCCCCCATATCATAGGTTGTTTTACCCACGCGATTCACAGAGGAAAAGGGGAATTCGTTGAGGGTTATCCCATGATGTAATGCCAAAGATTCAAGGAAAACAAAACTTTGTCGAGTTAGTTGAAAATGTAGAGATATTCCTCCATTCGAGGAAGGAGGAATCACATACCAGTTTAAGAATATGCTGAGCAAGTGGAAATAAATAAAAACATCAGATATCGCCCTCCCTAGGTAAATCAAAATTCAAGGTTTTATAAAAAGTTCGCTGAGAAAGATGTAATAGAATGAAGGGACATATAAAGTGCGATCCCGGAAGGCTACCAGGAATCAATCCCAAAATTTCAAGTCATCACACAACAAAAGGGAGACTGCAACTTAAATTACATATGTAAAATCACTAAGGTTGAAATAGAAATAGCCACAATCCCAATAACAAAAAGGGGAATAGGAAATGAACTAAAATCGATGATTCATCTCGTAAAACATTCAATTACGTTACATAATCTATGGATAATGTTTATCATGACAAATTCAATGAGTTAGAAATTAGAAAACAACTCAATCAATCAAGGAAGTTTGATTAAATTTCAATGGCAGGAACATCAGAAATCCCCTTCTAGGGGTTATAAAATATCAAGTAGTTGGCCTTCAAGGTCTCACAATTTCCAACAGAATATGTAAAATATACACTATAATATATGAATTGAATCTAATGCAATTAAAACTTTATGAAATATCATAACCAAGGACGAGAATTCAAAGATGTTCTCCCAAGCTTGCGCTTCGTCCAGCTCCCCGCTTGCTAACCGTGAAGACTTCACCGATACCTCTTAGCCAACACCAGGGGTACTCTTCTCCCCCCCCGCCTCCCAAGCCCCCCGATCCACAAAGGGGCCACGCACATAAACTAGAGAAAGCTAGCTCCCAGCTCGCCTTGCAAATTCAAGATACCACTCTCTAATTGAGTTGGGAATCCCAACTCCCACAAGAAAAATGAGTCAAGAAAAATAAAGACATCGTAACCTTACGCCTACCAGTCGTCATCCATTCTCCTCCTCTGCCATTTATTTTATAGAGTTCTCTTAGTGACTAGTTGCCAAAATGCACATTAAATTCTTTTTATTAAATTTTTATTAGGAATATTCTCCCCCATACACTTGTCACCCAATCCCTTAGTTGCACTAGAAATTCATTTAATTAATTAAATTAATTTGTCAATTTCCCTCACCCACCTAAAATCATTCCTAAAAATGCTCCTCGATGTCCCTTTATTCCCTCACATTCCCTTAATGAATGATGCCTTTCTTAAAGCTTAGTTGAGTTCAAATTTGGAAAGTTCTTAGACTAGATTCCCTTCTATGTTCCACATTCCTTTAGTATTTATGTTTCACCTTTTTGGTCTAAGTTCTAAATTAGCAAGTTTTGCACATAGCCAACAATTAATTTTTTGGATAAATGATTTCTCCTTTAATTATTAAATTTAATTTTTCTTTAGCCCCCTTTTATTAATTGATTCAATAGTTTTATTCCTTATACCCCCAATTAGACGTATTCCCTAATTTCAATTAGGCTTAACAAAATTGGTTTTAAGGGAAATTTCATAATTATTAAACTTTACTCATACAACATTTATGTTAATGCTGACCAAGTCAAAATGATATATTGTTTTCTAGGTACCTAGGTTCATTGACTCGCCAGTGTTAAAACTGCGATGTTCCCTTCAAGATGCACTACGTGCTCTAACCGTGCCACTCACCTTTTGATTGATTTTGGTACACGTCCACCCTTGGAGTCAATACTCCATTAGGTGACCTTGTGGGAGGCTAAGGGACTCTAAGGAATAAGGACCATGCCTTATTGCAATCCCCTTAGAATATTTGTGAGTGATTGTCTTAGTCTTCCCTCATGACATCATGGATCTCTCGAACTAGGTAATCATTAACCTATAGTTCGAGCCACAATGAGAGTGCTAGTAGGCTGTGGTAGGGATGCTTCCACACCTCTCTCTCAATATCTATGGTTGTTGTATATGACCCCTTTACTCCAAATGTGATTCATATTAGCAAGCAATCGTCAGTTTGCATCCATCAACAAAACATGTCAGCTATCCATAAAAAACATCCTAACATACCCAATCATATGTCACATGTGAAATAAAAAAATTACTCAAACCATATACAATCCACTCCCTAACCCGATCCAGAATCCAAGGAGGTCCATCGATGCCATCGACATCCTCAATCTGTCAAGATTCCTGCACACTTAGGAGAAACTAGTCAATAACACTTGTCTATACATAATAACATAACATAACATCATAAATCACAATCTCATCATCAGAATCCATAAGCGGAGCAGTCAATCATATAATGAACTAGATCACTTGCACACAATATTCCTCAACGAATAATTCACATCATATGCACACAAGAGAAGGATGTTACATACACCCCCTCTTGTTTTAAACTTCATCTTGAAGTTTCACAGTATATAAATGCATAAATAAAATATCTGACAATATCTAAAGTTCTAGCCATCAAAAAAAGATGGAAATTGTTGACGCATATCATATGCATCCTCTCATGTAACCGAGTGTGGACTATAATTGTCCCACTTTTCCTTGAATTGATCAATAGTTCGACGTCATAGCTATCAAATGCGATGGTCCAGAATGCAGATTGGCTTTGTCATGAGTGCACCCTCACCCAACATTCGCCCAAAACTCATGTCAATCACAACTGTAGGATCACTGACTTAAATTCTCACACACAAAAAAGATAAACATCATGCATACGCCTCAATGAATGAGACACGACTAATTGTTAGGCCCTTCACTAATGGTCACGCGATGCGCATCGGGAAAAAACTTCTGTTGATCTTTCATTTCTTCCAACCTTCTTTCTTATCATTTGTACTTCTTCCATTTCTTGGATCGCTTTGGGTCCTACCAATACCCTATCCTCAAGTCAATCCCAACTCAAAGGAATCTAACATGGTCGCCCATAAAGAAACTCAAAAGGTGCCATCTTAATGGTGCTTTGATAACTGTTGTTGTATGCAAACTCTACCAGTGGAAATAACTCTTCCCAACACTTTTGTTGGTCTATCACATACATACACAACATATCTTCCAAGATTTGGTTCATCCTTTCTATCTGCCAGTCTGTCTCCGAGTGATACACAGTACTAAAGTTAAGTTGTGTTCCCAAGGCCTCTTGGAAACTATCCCAAAATCGTCCTGTAAACACCAATCCTCTATCAAATATGATCCTTTTAAGCATGCTATGCAATATCACAATCTCGCTGATAAAAAATCTAGCTATGTATGGCACCTGATACATCGTACGCACCGGGATAAAATATGTACTCTTCGTCAGAGTGTTAACTACCATGAAAATTGAGTCAATCCTCCTTGTTGTCAACAACAATCCAACAATAAATTCCATTTAAATGGCCTCCCATTTCAATTATGGAATGACGTGTGACTAGAGTAATCCATTCAGATGTCTATGTTCAGCCTTCACTCCCTGACATTCTATACACCTCGCCACGTAGCTAACTATGTCTACCTTCATCCATTCCAAAAGAATAAGGGTGTAAGGTCTACCCTCATCTTCATTACTCCTGGATTAGCCACGTATAATGCTATATGGGCTTCACTTAAGATCAAATTTCTCAATTTTTCGTTAGGCAGTACGTAAATTCGGTTATTATACCTCATTAATCCATCATTGTCCAATGTATATCCTTCAAACCTTGGTACCATCATGGTGTCTTGTTCGATAATTTCGTTAACCTCTTTATACTAGTCATCGTCTAACTATATAGTTAGAATCTTTTCTCAAAGATTCACCTGAAGAGGTATCACTGAGAATATGTGTGGTCTCTGACTTATCACATATGTCACTCTATTCATTGTTCATTTAATGTACTTAATCTCAAATCGAATTTGCCAAGAATTCTGACCAACGCCTTTTCCACGCATTCAAGTCATTATGTGCAAAAAAATGTGCCGCAAACCATAGTGGTATGTTTTTAGTTTGAATTTTCATCCAATAAGGTAGTGTCTCCACACTCTCAGGGCATACAAATGGCTAATAACTTTGAATTGTGCATCGCGTAGTTCTCCTCATGCCTTGTTATCTTCCTTGAGGTGTAAGCGATAACTCGATCATCTTGCAACAATAATCTACCTAAGCCTTCCTTGGATGCATCATTGCACACCAAGAAGTCATCGTCCATGTCAAGGAATTTTAGTATCGGCACTGTCGTCAACAACTCCTTGAGCCTTCGAAATGTTTCTGCACATTTCTCGGTCCACACAAAATTCTTTTTCTTCTTCTGCAATTCCGTAATCGAATTGATATCTTCAAAAAACCTTCATTGAATCGTTGATAATATGTAGCTAAACCCATGAAGTTATGTACATCTGGTACATTCGTCGATGCAGGCCATTCCCTAATAGCCTCTACCTTCACTAGATCCACATCGATACCTTCACCAGAGATAACATGCCCCAATTGATGAATCCTCGATTGACAAAATAACATTTCAAAATTTCTCGTGATTTGTTCCCATGCAAACACTATAGAAGCGAGTGAAATATTCACCAATTTCTTCCTTCCTTCGAGACTATATCAAAATTTCATCAAGGAATACCTGATGGTAGTAAAGAAGAGTATCCATGACTTGTTCTTCTTCCATATGAAAATAATAGGAGCACCCCAAGGTGACATACTTGGACATATAAGTCCTAGTTCCAACAAATCCTTTAGTTTCATTTTCAACTCCGATACTTAGGGGTTGAAATCCAATAAGTTGGTCTTGCAACCGGTTATGTTCCAAGGTTCGAGCCTATTGTAAACTCCAACTCTCTTGTGGGTGACAACCAAGAAACTTTTCTTGAAACATTCATTGCACACCAAGAAGTCCTCATCCATGTCAGGGACTTTTAGTATTATCATTGTTGTCAACAACTCCTTGAGCCTTCGAAATGATTCCACGCATTTCTCGGTACACACAAACTTCTTGTTCTTCTTCTGCAATTTTGTAATCAGATTGTTATCTTTGAAAAACCCTCAACAAACCGTTTATAACATCTAGCTATAACCATGAAGTTACATACTTCTAGTACATTCATTGGTGTAGGGCATGTTAGAATATAATGGATGTTCTCGTTTTACCATTTACAATATCTCTATTTTCACCTAACCATAGGCCGAAGCCACTCTCCAAGCACCTTAACCTTGACAGAGAATCACTCCGGAAGAAAACCCTAGGCTGGATAGCCAAACAAAGGGTAGCACACCTTTCCCCAAGGACAACACACAAACAAGAGCTGATCATATAGTCCAAAACCTAGCCAAGATATATTCCAAGCCAAAATGTAACTGCTAGCTGCAACAACTGCACCGATAGCTCTCCTTAAACCTGTGCACAAAACTAGGCATTGCAGTGTGCACAAGTTGTTGCTCTGCAATTATGAGACTCCCTACCAGAATGAGAACTGGCCTCCTGTATTTATACTAATTTTGTCTAACTACCTGGGCTAACTTCTCATTCTGGGTATCTGTCTGTTCAATATATATTATTATTTCTGGCCGACTTCTTCTCTTCGAGGCTAATAACCTAATATAAATTATCTTCTTGAGCCGACAGGTATTCAAGGGTTATTATCCAACTCATTAGGGTTTCTTCTTGCTTTTCAGAGTATTATATCATCGCTAGGTTTACATGTGGAGGTAAATACCTCCCGTAGCTACCATAATATCAACACTCCCTCCTAGCTAGGGAGGTATTACAGATAATGGTCTTGAGCACAAAAACATATCATTCACCCGGTAGCATCAACATAGTTGTATAGACTAGATCATGACTAGATCATGAGCACCATCATCATCATCAACTGCATCATCTCTTGAAGCCATACTCTATATGAGTAATCAGACATGATGCTCACTCCACAGAGTGATACAAGAGGCATTCTTCTAATATAGAAGAGTAAATGTTTTGAACCATTTTCTATTTGGAAAATATTTGTTCATCATTCATCTGGCTGATAATTATTTCCAATAAATTACTGATAGTCTTCAAGGCAATTAGAACAAAATAGAACACAATTGTGTCTATCCATAGTAGTACATAACTAAAATCCAGTGGTACACTACCACACTAAGTAGCACACAAGTACTTGATCAGTAATGTATAGTCACAAACAGTGGAACACATCCACCACAGTAGTATATATCTACTGTCATGCAGTCTTCATAACAATCATCTGATATTAACCTACACAAAAACAATGTTATGATATAAACTGAATCATTTGGGCCAATCTTTCACTCACATTTGTGAGATCTCAAAGAATATTTTCCCTAAAAAGGGTAAAGCATCAATGATAAGATGTCTGGACTATTCTTCTAAAGTAAGGAAGAATAACTATCTTGATTTATGAACCTGGACCATTCCCCACCCTGGGCCATTCTTCTTACACTAATCAAAGTGCACCCTATATAGAATGTATAAACCCTAAGGAATGCATGTCCCTGATTGTTGAGCCTGGAACATTCCCCACCCTGGGCCATTCCTCCTACACTAATCAAAGTGCACCCTGGAGAGAATGTATAAACCCTAAGGAATGATTGTTTGGACCATTTCCTCTGCTAACCACAAGAGGAAAAGACTGTCCTGTATCAACCTCAGAAATGGACCATTCCTCATGTTAACCACAATGAGAAATCGTTGTCCGACGAGGCGGCCTAGTATTCTTGAGTAACCCTCAAGAAGAGAGACTGCCCTAGACCACTCCCCATGTTAGTCACAATGGGAAGTCACTGTCTATGATACATCAACAATCTGGACCATTTCCCATGTTAACCAAAATGGGAAATCGTTGTCCGTAAAAAATCTCAATCCACTTTCTGAACTGGAAAGGAAACTGCTCATCCTAGACCATTTTTTGAACTGAAGAATGACTTTCCATAAATTAATACATATTAGTGCTCCCTCCCAACCTGGGAGTCATTTCTTCCTCTTTCAATAAGGAATTCGTCTCCACGAGCTCTAGCTTGAGTATGCAAACTCTTTCATCTTGGATGGAAGCTTTACCAAAATGTATTCTTATTTGCTCATCTGTAGAGATATGTATTGGAGAACCACTTTCTCCTTTCTGGACTTCCTCACGAATAATGTAATGCTTGATTTCAAATGCACTTCATTCTGGAGCACTGGTTTTTCTTTGAAGGCTTCATGTATCTCTGATTAATAAAGTATATCATTGTTGGAACACTGGAACATATCCATGTGGCACTTCTTCTGTCATCATGAGATCTGATCTATTGAGTAATCATCTTGATACAATATCTATGTTATAGAGAATCTTCACCACGCTTCTACTGTGCATTGGAGGTTCTTCACCAAGTTATCTTCTTCCATCTGTATACAAGAGTCTCTTTCTGGTATGCCTCAAAGTATTGAGGTTTCTCTTCATATTCTCTTTGTTCAATTTCTCTAGAGAACAATCTTTGCATTCATCTTGATGTAACACTCCAACCCATGGCTAATATAATGACTCATGTAGAGGTATGTCTGGTTTACCGGAATGAGCAATCATCATAGTCTTCTCCCTCTGTCTAGGAGAACCTCTAGTTCTTAATATTGCAATTCTTTCATTTATAAGTCTTCTGTACACTGTCCTTCATCACAACTTTCAGTTTTGTTTGATTTCTTTCATATTAGGTTGGTAATCTTGTGATTCTCGATACAGTGACTGGATGTTCATGATTCTCCTCTTTCTTGGAATATTCATGTTCTTCCTCATGTTTTTATTTAGCTTTTGGGTCCATGGAGTTTCTTATAGATTCCATGCCCTAAATATTCCACTTATTTATTTTATCATAGGATCACGGATTTGGATGGACAACCAAGGATACTTTAAGGCTTCTCTTCGAATAAGACTTCTTATGAGGTTGAACTGAGCACATACTGTCTTTCATGGTTACTACTATGGATATATACTTAATCATATTCAATGGATCATAGGATTAGCTCCCTCCTAATCCTTGCTTCATGTATGAGTGCATATAATCGACTCCCTTCGTCTAATAGAGTCCACGCTTTTGTCTGCATCCTTATTGTCTTCTATAATATATAATTGGCTCTCTCTATCTAACCGAGTCCATGCTTCTGTCTTGTTGTATTCTACAAAATGTCATAAGTCTTTCTCCAATTTCCTCTTGATTGTTGACTTCTTTCTGCCTTTGCTTCTTCTAAGTCTATTCATGATTGATTGGGAACTCATGAACTAGGGAACTTAATCTTCTAGATTTTTCTATGAATGAGACCAGTATTGGTTGGGGCACACTATGGACCCTGAGGGGTACATGCACCCTCACCTTATCTCAGTACAGGTGGTTATTCAAGGCCTCTGAAATTTGCCTGGAAGGACCTTATCAGACCATCCACGTCACTTACAACAATTGACTCCCTCCCTACGAATTATTATTCCCCTTCGGGGTTAAACTCCTAGGGTGTGGGTGATTCTAGAGGCATCACACCTCCCTCCCCAACACCACGTCATGAATCTTTGCGGCATCCTTTAGCCGTGACTACCACAAGGACAGGTTAAAATTTTAATTAGCACTACGATTTAATCAAGGGCTTAATTCAGTGGAAGGTGTGGCTATCCACAGTCCCAGGGATGAACCTGCTCTGATACCATATGTAACGACCCCGCCATTACGACAACCAAATGACGTACAACAGGTCAAAAAAATTTCTTGTAAATCTGTGTTGGGAAAATTTGAACATCATGATAAACAGTCAACGTCATCAACACATCAATCACATAAATTAACAAAAAAATAAATAAGCATTAATAATCCAATACGACACATGTCTGACATATCGTCACCATGAATCATGACATGCACATCAATGTATTAACATATTAATTACAACAACCCAACAACTTTGCATTCTACCATTAATAATGACACAATACAGTACAATATTAAACCTTCAATGCATCTGATAAGGACCATCAATCCTTCAATTATAAATCCTCAATTAAGCATGGCACATGGTTACCCATCATCGTTATCTATCGTACATCAATATTAAATATCTGTTGTCTGCGAGAGTAATAATTCCTGAACATTCTCATGTCAACTTAAGCAATGACCCAGGAGAACTAGTCACTAAATCAATCATAAATCAATAATTCAAGACACTACATTAATTAAGATTAAAATCAAGGTGCAAGAGAATAAAGAAGAAGCAATTGCAGGCCCACTTAAATTAAGGCACACAAGAAATTTTATTATTAAGTCATAGTAAATCAATGGCGTAAGGTAACTAGAACATCATTCAATACATCATATTTTAGGGGCGCGAGAAATTATCATCTAGAACATCATCCCTTCATCACATCCCATTGGCACAAGAAGTCTAAGGTCCACCAATTCATTTAAAACATTATAATTTAGCACAAACAAAATCTATCATCTAGAGCAAGAGTACATTACATAAATTTCCATTTGCGCAAAACGTTCAATATCTATCAGTCGTTCATTACATCAAGTCCAACATCAACTAGATCGGAAATCAATCTAAATTATCATGAATCATGGCGCAAGAGAAATCTAAATTTCTAAATCAATCAAACATCTTAATGATCAGTTACTCTGGTACGATAAGATTCTATTACAAGCATGCATCAATTAATGGACACAATTATACATCAATGAAGCATTCCATAATAAACCACAGTTAAGATTAGTTATATCAACATTGATTCTAGGGTGTGCAAGAAACCATTCACTTGATTAATCATATGTCAACTTATTTAATGACGCAAGAGTAACTAAATTCCAACAATCACAATCATTATAAGTAATGACACAATATAACAAATTCTAAAACATTCAATATTCACATGATCAAGGCGCAATGTAATCTACTTTATTTTATTTTCATGGCACAAGCAAACATCTATTTTATTTTCATGGTGCAAGTAAACATCTATTTTCATAGCGCAAGCAAACAACTAAATTTTTTTTCATGGCACAGACAAACATCTAATTTATTTTATTTTCATGGAGAAAACAAACATCTATATTATGTATTTGTATGTAATAAATAATTTGATATTTGCAATTTTTGAAGTGTAATAAATAATTTAGTTACTAACAAATGTGTTTGTAATAAATAATTCACTTATTAACAAATGTTGTTTGTAATAAATAATTTGATAT
>ML785612.1:567521-588754 GCA_009831015.1 Picea engelmannii | reverse complement strand
AGAAATCCCCTTCCAGGGGTTATAAAACATCAAGTAGCTCGCCTCCAAGGTCTCACAATTTCCAACAACATACATAAATTATACACATTAATATACTAATTGAATCTAATGCAATTAAAACTTTATGAAATACTATAACCGAAGATGAGAATTCAAAGATTTTCTCCCACGCTTGCACTCTGTCCAACTCACCGCTTGCTAGCCATGAAGACTTCACCAATAGATCTCAGCTAATGCCAGGGGTACTCTTCTTTCCCCACCCCGAGCCCCCCCTGCCTGAGCGCCCCGAGCCGCAAAGGGGCCATACACAAAAACTAGAGAAAGCTATCTCCTAGCTCGCTTCGCCAGGTCATGCTACCACTCACTAATCGAGCTGAGAATCCCAACTCTCACAAGAAAAATCAGTCAAGAAAATAATCAGCAGCGTAACCTTATGACTATCAGTCGTCATCCATTCTCCTCCTCTCCCATTTCTTTTATATATTTCTCTTAGTGACTAGTTTCCAAAATGAACATAAAATTATTTTATTAAATTTTTATTAGGAATATTCTCCCTCGTACACTTGTCACTCAATCTCTTAGTTGCACCAGAAATTCATTTAATTAATTAAATTAATTTGTCAATTTCTCTCACCCACCTAAAAGAATTCCTAAAAACGCTCCTTGATGTCCCTTTATTCCCTCACATTCCATTTGACTGATGCCTTTCTTATAGCTTAGTTGAGTTCAAATTTGGAAAGTTCTCTAGACTAGATTCCCTTCTATGTTCCACATTCCTTTAGTATTTATGTTTCCCCTTTTTGGTCTAAGTTCTAAATTATCAAGTTTTTCACATAGCGAGCAATTAATTTTTTGGATAAATTCTTTCTCCTTTAATTTTTAAATTTTATTTTTCTTCACCCCCCCTTTATTAATTGATTCAATAGTTTGTCTTTATACCCCCAATTAGGCCTATGCCCTAATTTCAATTAGGCTTAGCAAAATTGTTTTTAAGGGAAATTTGATAATTATTAAACTTTACTCATACAACATTTATTTTAAGGTTGACCAGGTCAAAATGAGATATTGTTTTCTAGGTACCTAGGTTCATTGACTCACTAGTATTAAAACTATGACATGCCCTGCAAGACACACTACGTGCTCCAAGGGTGTCACTCGAATTTTGACTAATTTTGGTAGACGTCCACCCTTGGAGTCAATACTCCATTAGGCGACCTTGTGGGAGACTAAGGGACTCTAAGGTTTGATTTGTGATTCCTTTTCCTTTTTTTTCTCCATTGGTTTGGTTAGTTGGGGCCGAGAAGGAAGGCGATGTGTGCAAAAAAGAGAAGGGATGATGATGGGGTGAGGGTTTTTATTGCAAGGGATCAATCAATTTGAGGATAAGGAGAAGGTATCTTGTATTGCTAAATCATAGTTTTATTTGTTTGCAATTTGTTGTTTATTTTCTTTGTTTTAATATTCTAATATGTTGCACATGGAGACAAGAATGCCAAATCAGATGGAGACAAGATTTCCAAATCATTTGCTAGATGCAAAAGGCCACAAATACATATGCATGGTAGTGAAGATAGAGAGAAAGGAGGGTATCATTTTATTTACAGTTCCCTTAGTTCTGTCTCCCTATTTCTCACTCTCTTTTTCCTCCCCTCTCACACTCCCTTTCTTCCTCTCTCTACAACCCCCCTCTCTATAAGAAATGGACTTGATATAGACATGTCAATACATAGACCTAAACCTAGACATAAATAAACCTAGACATGGAAAGACTTGGATCATGACCTAGACCTAGACGATGACCATGATGTAGACCATGAAATAGACCTAGACCATGACCTGGACCATGACATAGAGCTAGCGATAGATTTAGACGATGACGTATATCTTGACATAGACCATGACCTAGACCCCCAAGCTCCATTTACGCCTAGGCATAATTTATACTCAACCCTTACCCCCCTCTACACTGAAGCCTTGAGTGCACTATGTATATACCTTTTTTACAACCCTTTCACCCACATCACCCACATCTTGGAGCTTTAACAAGTTCTCTATGCTTAAAAAAATTTCCAATCCTAACCCCTTATGCATTAATTTTCCCCATGCCCCTATACATATTTATTCATAAAGATGTTTGGTCTATAATATATTATATATCCATTGCATTAAGAGAGTGCATGTGCTCTTGTGACTTGAGAGAGTTGTAGATGTTGCTCGTTTATGCTTAGTAGGAATGCGTGTGTGTTCCTATAATGCACACATTCTCTAGTGTGCTCTAGTGCACATGCGCTCTAGGAACGTGTGCACATTCCTGCTAGAATTTTTTTGGTGCCAAGCACACTCCACTACCTCATTTGTCTCAAGGCCAAAAAGTAATTCATGACATATTCACACAAAAATAGCGTGCACAAACATGTTTTTCTTATTTTAGTCTTATTATTTGATTCATAGACAATTTTGTGTTATTTCCAGACCATTCTACGAAAAATTGGAAGACAAACTTTTCCAAGTGGAATTATAGTTATTGTTTGTATCTTCTCATGTCTTCTTGTATTTGGAAGAAAAAAATGTCCAATTGGGATTGTTGTTTTTTTCTTCTTCTGTCTTCTTAGAATTGGAAGAAAAATTTGTCAAATTGTAATTGTTGTTTTTTTCTTCCTATGTCTTCTTGGAATTGGAAGAAAAAATTATCCAATTGGAATTGTTAGTCGTGTAATAGCAAGACAAATTTATCTAATTGGAATTGGAATTGGAATTATTAGTTGTGTCTTCTTTTGTAATATGAAGACAAATTTCTCCACTTTGAATTGGAGTTGTTAGTTGTGCCTTATTACATAATACAAAGACAAAATTGTGGTGGGATGTTTGGAAGCCAATTTTTCTCTTTAAACATGGGGAATCGATGGATTTAAGAAAGAAGACACTCGAGAAAAGAGAAATCAATCAAAAAATTAGAATAAGAAAGAGAAAAGGAAAACTTATGTTTGTCAAAGCGTAGGCTTTTAGGAGAGGGAAATACAATTTCTAGAGGAATAGATGTTGCTATTGTTTCTCCTCCATCACTAGAAGCAAAGAACAAGAGTTAATTAGATAGAAATCCATCTAATATCTCATCAAGACAACTTTTTGTGGATGAGAAGATGATGGAGGATTTGCTTGGATTTTATTATACAATGGATGAAATTAGAGAAGTAAATGGTCTACAACATTGTGGTGAAGAAGTTTATGTGGTGAAATCTCTTTTTGGACAGTTGAATGTTCTAGAAACTAGTCAATCCTATGTCCACTCTCCTCCCAGAGTCGATCCACCATTGATTGAAGGGGAAATAACTGCAACATTGTTAACTCCAGAACATTGAGTTCAAGAGTGCCAAAATAGGGGTTCATCACCCCTACCTAGATTGAGCACTTTGCGGCGAAGAATTCCTAAACGCACAAAGGTCAATGAAAGTGGTATAGAATAACTTGAAGGTAAGTTACCTAACTATCCTATTCATTATTACTCTTATAAAATCATTAAATAATATTTTGAGCCAAAATTTGATGTTGCTAAATGTTAATTATTTTTATCTTTGTTAAAATCTAGAAGTTTGACTATTCCTAGGAGAATTTTAGGAATTAAAACAGTCAAAAGTGTACAAAAAAGTCATCATATTGTTAGAAACCTTGTATATGTTTTTCAAAGAATTGGTAATAAATCTCATTCTAAAGACCACGATGTATGCCGACATGCTTGTCACAATCAATTGTTAGCATGATCACAAGAAAACATTGTTTTCTACAACAAACCTCTCACCTCTTGAAATTCAATGTAAAAACCCTTATGAAGTATTCTCATCGATGAGATATCCTCTACACAGGTGGACCAACATATTTTTGGGCCTTCACTTCTAGGCTACCTTGTTCTAACATGAAGTTAATTGGAGTAGTTAAGGGACTAGTTCAAGTTTTCTGGCATGAGATCACTAGGCCTTCTTCCAAACTAAAAGATGTACTAAAATTGAGAAGGGGATCTAGAAACCATGAAACCCATATTAAACACTTTCTTGACATTACAAAGACGAAATTGCATGAGAGATTTATAACAATACATAGTGCACTTAGATTGGGCCAAAGATATTTCCGTAAATGTAGGCCTTGGTATGTTCTAATAAACACAATTCATAACACATGTTTTTGTAGATATCACATTGAGTATGGTTATTATTATGACACACACACACACACACACACACACACACATATATATATGTATATATTTTTCATGTTTTACATAACACCCTTTTACATGAATGCTCAGTTATATTGTCTTCATCGCCATATAGAGACTTTATTCACATAATATTGTGTACAAGGCCATAGGGTTTTACATTTTATAAAAAAGAATGATTATATGGGACATGCCCCAGGTGCAGTGGAATGCCATTACTGATAAATTGCATCCATGTAAGAGATGAGTATGAATTGGATAGGAAGGAGGTTACCTTGCAAAGCTTTAAATATTTCATATATTATATTGATGGACAATAGGAAAGAAAAAATATACAACTGGTTACTTCCCAAGTATGATTTTGTGACTCCATGAAGGACTTCATCAAAAAGATGAAACATTGTGTTCAACATGTCCATGTTGTTCGATCATAGGACAAGCATTTTAGAATATGTAGAGATACATTTCGTATTGGTATTGTTTTATCAGTGGTTGTTTTTGCTGAGAACTACATCCTTCAACCAAAAAATGAGTTTCAAAGCCAATATTATCACTCAGAGAAGGTCAACATAATGGTCCATATCATATAAAGACATGGACTGGATAGTAATTAAAAAAATAGAGTTATGTTGAAAGAGTATCACTTCTAAATAAGAGATGATCGATGCCATGACTTAACATACATACAACATTGTTTTCAGTTGTTCTACAATCACCTTAAGGATAAGAACATATATATGGATCAACATTGGATTTGGTCAGATGGTTGCATAGGACAGTTCAAAAATGCTTGTGTATTTCAATGGTTGTGTATGTTGAACAAAAAACTAAATGTACCACACATTTGGAACTATTTTATGTCCGGGCATGAGAAAGGGGAGCATGATGGAGAAGATGCATGCATAAAAAGAGTGTTACATAGGAAAGAAATGAATTTGGCAACTACTTCCCTCATTTGAAAAGTGGAATCCAGTGTTGAATGGTGTTCTTCAGTAATGGGAGAGGGAACAAGAACCCATGAAGACCAATCACAGATGAAAGGAAATGCACATAGATATTTTTAGGAGGTGGCCAATGTATATCAATGACATTGGTATGAATGAAAAACAATCTAGGGCACTCGTGGATTCCATTCAGTTAGAACAACAAAAAATGAAATAGTTGAAATTTGGATGAGAAAATTATCTTTCTTCTGTGGTCCATGTAGTAGTAATGAATGGGGTGATTGTGAATCAACAGACCATGTTGATATATGGGATCGTGTATCACTCCCCAATGATCAATGTATAAATCTATAATTATCCCAGTTGGAGAAGGACCAATCAATTATTTTAGTAGATTATGATCATGTCTCATATTTCGTATTTATGGGTTCATTGAATCCTTCTATTAATTATTCTTTGGTCATTTAGTGCACTTGCATTTTGGAACTCCATTTTTTTAAGGCAACATATACACAGTGGTTACCCCAAGAGATAATGAATGGGGTTTTGATTATTGGCGAGAAATATGCTTAGAGGGAAAGTAGACCCTCATGCTATCAATAGCAAACTCTAAAGCCATTGAATTTTTTATGGGGTCGATGGTTATTAAAGGAGAATATCTGACTCAGGATGAAAGAAAATGAAAGAAAGGGGGTTATGTATTTCAATATTATAAACTAGGTCAAATCATAAACCACTTTAAAAACATGGTTATTGGTACAAACCTCCAACTACAAACAATTCCAAGTAAGAATTTATCAAAGGTACGATACTTCTTCCCTTACTATGAGACGAGAAGTTAATGGAGACTGTCAGTATTAGAAGTGATCTCAATGGTCTACTTTAATAACCACAGTTATGTAAAAGGAATAATTTTGGCTTCATTTTATTGTTTTTATGGTATTCTTGCATTTCCATGCCTTTCCTTTCCTTGTCATGTCATGCCTTTACTTTCCTTGTCACACCATGCCATGTCATTCCTTTCCTTTCCTTTCCATGTCTTTCCTTTCCTTTACATACCTTTCCTTGCATTTACTTTCTTTCCCTATCCTTGCCTTGCCATGCCTTGCCTTGCCTTTCCATGCCTTCACTTGTCTTTCCTTCACTTTCCTTGCCTTGCCTTCACTTTCCATGCTTCAATTTCCTTTCCTTCACTTTATATGCCTTCATTTTCCATGCCTTCACTTTCCTAGCCTTGAATTTTTGTGCCTTCACTTTCCTTGCCTCCACTTTCCATTCCTTCACTTATCTTTCCTTTCCTTCACTTTCCTTGCCTTGCCTTTACTTTCCATGCCTTCACTTTCCTTCACTTTCCATGCCTTCATTTTCTATGGTGTTCTTGTATTTCCATGCCTTTCCTTGCCTTTTCATGCCATGAATTTCCTTGCCTTGTCACACCATGTTATTGCATGCCTTTCCCTTCCATGCCATGCCTTTCCTTGCCTTCACTTTCCTTGCCTTGAGTTTCCTTTCCATGGCTTCTGTTTCCTTTCCATGCCATGCCATGCCTTCACCTACCTTGTCTTCAATTTCCATGTCTTTACTTTTCTTACCTTCACTTTCCTTCTCTTGCCTTCACTTGTCTTACCTTCACTTGCCTTGTGTTTCCTTCACATGAAATGTATTCATTTTCCCTCACTTGCAATTCATTCACTTTCCCTTTCTTCACATGCCATGCATTAGCTTGCCTTCACTTTCCATGCCTTCACTTTCTATGATATTCTTGTATTTACATGCCTTGCCTTGCCTTGTCACACCATGCCTTTCCTTTCCTTGTCACGTCATGCCATGTCATGCCTTGCCTTTCCTTGCCTTAACTTTCCTTTCCTTGAATTTACTTTCCATGGATTTCCTTGCCTTTCCATGACATGCCATGCCTTCACTTGCAATGCATTCACTTTCCTTGGATTTCCTTTGCTTTCATTTCCTTTCCTTCACTTGTCATGAATTCACTTTCCTTTCCTTCACTTTGCATGCCTTCACTTTCCTTGCCTTGCATTCAGTTTCCATGCCTTCACTTTCCTTGTCTTCAATTTTCTTCACTTTCCATGTCATTCCTTGCCTTTTCATTCATTTCCTTATATTTACATGCCTTCCCTTGCTAGACATTTTCTTTCCTTTCCATGCCATCACATACCTTGCATTTCCTTCACTTTCCTTTCCTTTCCTTTCCTTCCCATTCCTTTCCTTGCCTTTCCATGCCTTTATTTTCCATACCATGCCATGCCTTTCCTTCACTTTCCTTTCCTTTCCATGCCTTGTCATTCCTTGTCATTCCTTGCCATGCCATGCCATGCCATTCCATTCCTTGTCATTCCTTTCCTTGCCATTCCTTGCCATGCAATTCCATTCCATGACTTGCATTCACTTTCATTGCATTTCCATGCCTTTTCATTCCTTTCCTTCACCTTCCATACCTTTCCATGGCTTACCTTGTCTTGCCATGCCTTTCCTTGAATTTCCATGACTTTCCTTTCCTTTCCATGCCATGCCATGACTTTCTATGCTATGACTTACCTTTCCTTTTCATGTGTTTCCTTGCCTTTCCTTATCATGACTTTCCTTGCCTTTCCATTCGTTTCCATGCCTTGCCTTGCATTGAATTTTCTTTCCATGCCTTCACTTTCTATGCCTTGTAATTCCATGCTTTCACTTTCCATGCCTTTCCATGCCATGTATAGCCTAACAAGGTGTTAAATTGTCAAACATATGTAATAAGTATTGATATTATGGTAGTTGAGAGAGGTATTTACCTCCACATGTAAAACTAATGAGGATAGAATACTCCGGGAAGCAAGAAGAAACCCTAATGAGTTGGATGATAACCCTAGAAGACTTGTCGGCTCAAGAAGATAATTTATATTAGGTTATTAGCCTCCAAGAGAAGAAGTTGGCCAAAAATAATAATATATACTCAACAGAAAGATACCCAGAATGAGAAGTCGGCCCAGGAAGTTAGCCACAATTAGTATAAATATAGGAGGCTAGTTCTCATTCTGGCAGGCAGTCTCAGAATTGCAGAGAAACACTTGTGCGCACTGCAATGCCCAGTTTTGTGCACATGTTTGAGGAGAGATTTCAGTGTAGTTGCTGCAGCTAGCAGTTATGTTTTGTCTTGGAATATCTCTTGTCTAGGGTTTGGACTATCTGATCAGCTCTTGTTGGTGCACTATCCTTGGGGAAAGGTGTGCTACCCTTTGATTGGCTATCTAGCCTAGGGTTTGCTTCCGGAGTGATTCTCTGTCAAGGTTAAGGTGCTCGGAGGGTGGCTTCGGCCTATGGTTGGGTGAAAATAGAGATATTGTCAATGGTAAAACGAGCACATCCATTATATTCTAACAGGTTATGGGCCCACACCTCCTTCATTCAGTCTAACCGCTGGAAGGAAACATAGCCAGAAGGATATTAAGCTCATTGAATAACTATCGCTAGGGTTTCTAGTAGGAGCAATCACCAAAGCACTGCATCTAGGGTTACTAGCAGGTGCAGTTGCAGAAACCCTAATCCTCTTGTTCATGCACCTTAAATGAATTGATTGACCTAATCTCCATATAGATCAGTGCGCCCTAGCCTAGTGCATCTCTTGATACTCTCAGCAAGCCAAGACGTGAAGTTTGAGTTTGTGGTCAAATCTAGGGTTTGACCAAGTCAAAGTAGCCATGAATTATTATATGAAGTTAGAGAACAAGTTAGATGGAGCCTCTAACTTCAGAGCATGGAAGAGAAGGATTGACCTCATCCTTGCCAAGAATAAAGTGTTGGATATTGTGAAAGGAAATATAGTGGAACCATAGATTGAATAAGTAAAAGAGAAGGAACCAAAGAACGTTGCAGTTACGGAGAAGTTCAAAGACGGTGACATCAATTCCATGAGTATCATAGTGGAATCTATAAAATACCACTTGACCCTACATCTCCCATCTTGACTCATCAAAGAAGATGTACGATGCCCTAACAAACCTCTTCTCAGTCATAAACATTGGACAAACAATGAGTCTGAAGAATGAGCTCTATGACATGAAGATGAATGATGATGACAGCATAACATCATACTTTGTGAGAATCTCTCAGTTAATATATAAACTACAATCTATTGAAGAGATCATTTCAGAGAAGGAATTGGTAAACATAGTACTCAATGGTCTTCCCAAGATGTGGGATGCATTTGCCGCAAGCATGAATATAAGAAATGAGTATCCTACATTTGAAATAACTTTGGACTTGTTGTGCTCAAGAAGAATCTAGGATCAGTGAAAAAGAGAATCCCCAAAAGAAGTACGATGATTAGGGCTTGACAGGAAGATTCAAGAATTTCAGGAACAAAAGGAAGTTTGGCTCAAGGAGGAAGCCAAATCAAGAGAAAGACATTTAAGAAATACAATGCTTCAACTGTCAAAAGTATGGTCACTACAAGAATCATTGTCCCAAGCTAAAGAAAAGGAATGAGAAACACGAAGCATCAATTTCTAAAGAAAACGAACCTACAAAGAAGACTAAGCAGGATGAAAGAGACTTCTTCTTCTTAAGGTAACAATACTCTTCTTATTTCATGTACATATCTTGTTTGCATCATCTATGTACATATCTTGTATATCTATCTCCTTGAAGATAATGTATTCCAAGAATAGCTATACCTATGGAAGAAAAACAAGATAAGGATTGATATCATTCGATAATACACATGAAAGGATGAAATACGTTGAATCAATCATGAAGAGACTTAGAATAAGCAAAGACAGAAAGAAGTCAAAGAAAGACTTATAACGTTTTGTAGAAGACAACAAGATGGAAGCATGGACTCTGTTAGACAGAGAGAGCCAATTATATATTGTAGAAGAAAATAAGGATGCAGATGAAATCACGGACTCTGTTATACGGAGGGAGCCGATTATATGCACTCATACATGAATCAAGGATTAGGAGGGAGCTAATCCTATAATCCATTGAAGATGATGAAGTATATATCCATGGTAGTAGCCATGAAAGAAAGTACATGTCTAGTTCAACCTCAAAAGAAGTCACCTTCGAAGAGAAGCCTTAAAGTATCCCTGGTTGTCCATCCACATCCATGATCCTATGATGAAATAAAGAAATGGAATATTTAGGGCATGAAATCTATAAGAAACTCCATGGACCCAAGAGATAAAGAAAAACATCAGGAAGAACATGAAGATTCCAAGAAAGAAGAGAAGCCTGAACAACCAATCATTGTATCAAGAATCACAAGATTACTGGCCTAATATAAACGCAATCAAGCAGAAGAACTAAAATTCATAATGAAGAACAGTGTATGGAAGACTTATGAATGAAAGCATTGCGAGATCTAGAACTAGAGGTTCTCCCAGATGGAGGGAGAAGACTATGATGATTACTTGTTCCAATAAACTAGACATATCTCTACATGAGTCATTATATCATGCGCAACATCCATGAGTTGGAGTTCTACATCAGATAAATGTAAAGACTGTTCTCCAGAGCAATTGAGAAAAGAGCATATGAAGAGAAATCTCAATACTTTGAGGACAACCAGAAAGAGACCCTTGTATGAAGATGGAAGAAAATAACTTGGTGGAGAACCTCCAGTGCACAATAGAAGCATGGTGAAGAATTCCTATAATGAGATATTGTATCAAGATGATTACTTAGAAGATAAAATCTTATGATGACAAAATAAGTTCCACATGGATATGTTCCAGTTCTCCAACAATGATATACTCTATTGATCATAGCTACATGAAGCTTTCAAAGAAGACCAGTGCTCCAGAACAAACTACATTTGAAATCAAGCATTACATTATCCGTGATGAAGTCCATAAAGGAGAAAGTGGTTCTACAATACATATCTCCATAGATGAGAAGATAAGAAAACTTTTTGGTAAATATTATATCCAAGATGAAAGAGTTTGCTTACTCAAGATGGAGCTCGTGGAGACGACTTCCTTGTTGAAAAAGGAAGAGATGACTCCTAGGTTGGGAGGGAGCACTGATGTATTTTTGATTGATGGACAGTCATTTTTCAGTTCGAAGAATGGTCCAAGATGAGCAAATTCTTTCCTGTTTAGAAAGTGGATTGATACTTCTGAAGGAAAACGATTTCCCATTGTGGTTAACATGGGAAATGGTTCAGATTGATGATGTACCATAGACAATGACTTCCCATTATGGTTAACATGGGGAGTGGTCTAGATTAGTCTCTCTTCTTGAGGGTTACTCAGAAAGACTGGCCTGCCTCGTCAGACAACGATTTCTCATTGTGGTTAACATGAGGAATGGTCTATTTTGGAGGTTGGTACAGGACAATCTTTTTCTCTTGTGGTTAACAGAGGAAATGGTCCAGACAGTCATTCCTTAAGGTTTATACATTCTCTCCAGGGTGCACTTTGATTAGTGTAGGAGGAATGACCCAAGGTGGGGAATGGTCTAGGCTCAAAAATCATGGACATGCATTCCTTAGGGTTTATACATTCTCTCCAGGGTGCACTTTTATTAGTGTAGGAAGAATGGCCCAGGGTGGGGAATGGTCCATTTTTAGAAGACAGGACAATTATTCTTCCTTGCTTGAGAAGAATAGTCCAGATATCTCATTATTCTACTCTAAGGGTATATATTCTTTCAGATCTCACACATGTGAGTGAAATATTGGCTCAGATGATTCAGTTTATATCATAACATTGTTTCTATGCAGGTTGATATCAGATGATTGTTATGAATACTGTATGAAAGTAGATGTATACTACTATGGTGGATCTGTTCCATTGTTCGTGACTATATGTTGTTGATCAAGTACTTGTGTGTTACTTGGTGTGGTAGTGTACCACTGGATTGTAGTTATGTGATAGACACAGTTGTGTTCTATTTTTGTTTCGATTTCCTTGAAGACTATCAACAATTTATTGGAAAGAATTATCAACCAGATGAATGATGAATAGAGATTTTCCAGACAGAAAATGGTTCAGAACATTTACTCTTCTAGATTAGAAGAATGGCTCTTGTATCACTCTGTGGAGTGAGCATCATGTCTGAGAGATGATGTAGCTGATGATGATGATGGTGCTCATGATCTAGTCTATATAACTATGTTGATGCTACCGGGTGAATGGTATGTTTTGTGCTCAAGACCATTACCTATAATACCTCCCTAGCTAGGAGGGAGAGTTGATATTGCAGTATCTACGGGAGGTATTTACCTCCACATGTAAAACTAATGAGGATAGAATACTTCGGGAAGCAAGAAGAAACCCTAATGAGTTGGCTAATAACCCTAGAAGACTTGTCAGCTCAAGAAGATAATTTATATTAGGTTATTAGCCTCCAAGAGAAGAAGTTGGCCAGAAATAATAATATATATTGAATAGACAGATACCTAGAATGAGAAGTCGACCGAGGTAGTTAGCTATAATTAGTATAAATATAGAAGGCCAGTTCTCATTTTAGCAAGCAGTCTCAAAATTGTATAGCAACACTTGTGCGCACTGCAATGCCTAGTTTTGTGTGTAGGTTTGAGGAGAGCTGTCGGTGTAGCTGCTACAGCTAGCAGTTATGTTTTGGCTTCGAATATCTCTTGGATAGGGCTTGGAATATCTGATCATCTCTTGTTGGTGCGCTATCCTTGGGGAAAGGTGTGCTACCCTTTGTTTGGTTATCTAGCCTAGGGTTTGCTTCCAGAGTGATTCTCTATCAAGGTTAAGGTGCTCAGAGGGTGGCTTCAGCCTATGGTTGGGTGACAATAGAGATATTGTCAATGATAAAATGAGCACATCCATTATATTCTAACAATAAGCACTAAGAAAAACCATAGTGACAAAGATACTCCAAAAAACGGTTTTCCAGTCAATGGAATGACATAGGAGGGGCCCCACTAGATAAAATATGGTTCTTCAAATCCAATGAAATTGGTGGTTCGTCCATTCAAGTCTCTTTTCAATTTTTATCGTGAGTTGCAACTCGTCTCCTCAATCCATTCAAGGACATGTGGGCAATTTTGTCTGGGGGCATAAAATCCAAACCGAGTAGCATAATAGAGTTTCGTAAGCTCCCACAAGTTTTTTTGGCCAAGGGCCACATTAATACAACACCCACAAAATCCTGACATAGTGTTCTTGAAAATTGACCTCCTCTTCAAAAAATTCCCTATGCCTCATTGAGCGAAACCCTTGTACCGAAGATACTCCAAAAAATGGTTTTTCAGTCGAGAAAATGACAACATAGGAGCCCCACTTACTAAAAATTGTCCTTCATATCCAATGCAAATGATGGTTTGTTCATTTGAGTAGCAGTTTGAATTTTATCGCGAGTCACAACTCACCGCCTCAAGACATTCAGGGACACATGGCCAATTTGTTTCGGGGCCATAAATTCCAAAAATACCAGCATAATGGAGTTTCATAATTTGTCGCGAGTCTATTTGGACAGGCCCATGTGACCACACTGCCCACAAATGTGCAACACAATGTTCCTAAAAATTGACCTCCTCTTAAGAAAATGCATTATGCCTCATTCAGAAAAACCCTAGTTCTGAATATACTCCAAAAAAAAGTTTTATGGTCGATGGAATGACAACAGAGCAACCCCACTAGCTAAAACTCGGTGCTCCAGATAAAATGAAACTGAAGGTTTGTCCATCCGAGTCTCGGTTTGAGTTTTATCGTGAATTGTAACTCGACTCCTCAAGCCATTTAGAGACATGTGGCCAATTTGGTCTGGGGTCATAAAATCCAAACCAAGAAACATAATGTATTTCTATAAGCTCCCACAAGTCTATTTTTCCAAGGACGATGTGACTACACTACCCACAAATTCCCGACACAGTGTTCTTGAAAATCGACCTCCTCTTCAAAAATTTCACTATGCCTCATTGAGAAAAATCCTAGTGTCGGAGATACTCTAACCAATAGTTTTTTGATCGACATCGAAGGGGCCCCACTAGCTGAAACCTGGTGCTCCATATCCAATGCAACTAATGATTCATCCATTAGAGTCTCAGTTTTAGTTTTAATGCAAGTTGCAACTAGCCACCTCAATCCATTCAGGGACATGTGGCCAATATTATTTGGGGGCATAAAATCAAAACCCACCAGAATAACAAAGCTTCGTAAGCTACCACAAATGTATTTGGCCAAGGACCACATGACTACACTATCCAAAAATTCCCTACACATTGTTCTTGAAAATTGACCTCCTCTTCAAAAATTGCACTATGCCTCATTGAGCAAATCCTTAATGCCATAGATACTCCAAAAAATAGTTTTTCAATTCATGAAATGATAGGAGAGGGGACCCACTAGATGAAACTTGGTGCTATGGATCCAATGCAACTGATCGTTTGTCCATTCAAGTCTTGGTTTAAATTTTATCATGAGTTTCAACTCACCTCCTCAATCTATTCATGCACATGTGGCCAATTTGGTTCAGGGGCGTAAAATCCAAACCGAGGAGCATAACAGAGTTATGTAAGCTCTTACAGGTATATTTGGCCAAGGAAAATGTGACTACACTACCCACAAAGGCCTGACACAATTTTCTTGAAAATCAACCTCCTCTTAAAAAATTGCACTATGTCTCATTGAGAAAAACCAGGTAATGTCGTAGATACTCCAACAAACGGTTTTCTAGTCGACAGAATGACAACAAAGGGGACACACTAGATGAAACCCGGTGCTCTAGATCTAATGCAACTTACATTTCATCCATATTAGTCTCATTTTTATTTGTATCACAAGTTGCAACTCACCTCCTCAAGTCATTCAAGGACATGTGGCCATATTGGTCCGGGGGCATAAAATCCAAACCAAGAAGCATAATGGATTTATGTAAGATATCGCAAGTTTGTTTGAATAAGGCCCACACAAATACACTACCCACAAACACCCGACACTGTTTTCTTGAAAATTTACCTCCTCTTAAGTAATTGCACTATGCCTCATTGAGAAAAACACTAGTGTTGGAGATACTCCAACAAATAGTTTTACGGTCGATGGAATAATAGTGGAGGGGCCCCACTAGTTGAAACATAGTTCTCTTGATCCAATGAAAATAACGGTTCTCCCATCCAAGTCTTAGTTTTAGTTTTATTTCGAGTTGCAACTCACCCCCTCAAGTCATTTAGGTACATGTGGCCAATTTGGTCGGGGTCATAAAATCCAAATCGAGAAGCATAACAGAATTCTATAAGCTCCAACAAGTATATTTTTCCAAGGCCCATGTGACTACACTATCCAAAAATGCTTGGAATAATGTTCTTGAAAATTGACCTCCTCTTCATAAATTGCATTATGCCTCATTCAGAAAAACCCTAGAGTTGAAGACACTCTAACAAACAATTTTACGATCGATAGAATGACACTGAATGGGCCCCAGTAGTTGAAACCTGGTGCCCTGGATTCAATGTAACCAATGGTTCACCCATCCAAGTCCCAGTTTGAGTTTTATCACAAGTTTCAACTTTCCTCCTCAATCCATTTAGGACATGTTTGTATGGAAATGGAAGGAAAGGAAAAGTAAGGCAAGGCAAGGAAATCGAAGGCAAGACATGACAAGGATAAGCATAGCATGACATTGCAAGCCAAGGAAAGGTATAGTTCTAGGTGTAGGTGTATTCATAGGTCTAGGTCTGGGTAAATCCTATTAATTATGATAATCCATGTTTTGTAACTATAAAGATACCGTAGATATATGAATAAAGAGAGCTTATGTTATGACATTGAAATTCTCCTACAAGTATTTCTATCTAAGATATATGGGATAACAAGTTGTAGAATTGCATGCTTAATGTATCCTTTTATTGTAATTTTTACGTATCAAAGTTTTTCATTTAGTACAAGAATTGCTTACATATTAACCTTGTTCATTTAGAAAATGCATGGCATGGCATGGAAGGTGAAGGCAAGGAAAGGCATGGAAAGGCATGGTATGTAAAGGAATAGTATGGCAAGGCATGGAATGGAAAGGAAAGTCATGGAAAGTGAAGGCAAGGCAAGGCATGGCATGGCATGGCATGGAAAGACATGGTATGGAAAGGCATGGCATGTCAAGGAATGGTATGAAAAGGCATGGCATGGAATGGAAAGGCAAGGCATGGCATGGAATGGAAATGCATGGAATGGCAAGCAATGGCATGACAAGTGAAGGTAATGCAAGCCATGGAATGGAAAGTAAATGCATGGGAATGCATGGCATGGAAAGTGAAGGAAAGGAAATGCATGGCATTCCATGGCACGGAAAGGAAAGGAATGGAATGGAAAGGCATGGAAAGTGAAGGAAACATAAGGCATGGCATAGAAATGCAAGGCATGAAAAGTTAATGCATGGCATGGAAAGGCAAGTCCTGGCATACCTTTCCTTCACTTTCCTTTCCTTCATTTTCCTTTCCTTTCCTTTCCTTCAAGGCATGGAATACCTTTCCTTCAATTCATGACATAACATGCCAAGGATACCATACCATACCATTCCATACCAAGGAAATGCATACCATACCATACCATGGAAGGCAAGGCATACCATACCATTCCATACCAAGGAAATGCATACCATACCATACCATGGAAGGCAAGGCATACCATACCATGGAATTTCAAGGAAAGGCATACCATTCCATACCATGGCATGGAAAGGAAAGGCATACCATACCATACTATACCATGCCAAGGATACCATACCATAACATACAATACCAAGGCAAGGCATACCATACCATACCATACCATGGCAAGGCAAGGAAAGGTATACCATATCATAACATAACATAACATACCATACTATGGGTTAGAAAGGAAAGGCATACCATACAATACCATACCATGGATTGGAAAGGAAAGGAAAGGCATACAATACCATACCATACCATACCATGGAAAGGAAAGGAAATGATTACCATACCATACCATGGGAAGAGAAGGCAAGGCATACCATACCATACCATGGCTTGGAAAGGCAAGGAATACCATATCATACCATGTCAAGGATACCATACCATACAATACCATACCAGGGAAAGGAAAGGCATAACATAGCATACCATACCATGGAAATACAAGGCATACCATACCATACCATATCATAGCATAGCAATGATACCATACCATACCATACCAAGGAAATGAATACCATACCATACCAAGGAAAGGAATGTAAAGGAAATACATGACAAGGAAAGGCATGCAAAGGCAAGGCATGGAATGGCATGTCATGATAAGTAAATGCGTGTCATGGCATGGTAAGGAAAGGAAAGGAAAGGAAAGGCATGCAATGACATGGAATGACCTGGCAAGGCAAGACATGGCAAGGCAAGGCATGGAAAGGCATGGCAATGGAAGACAAGGCATGGCATGGTATGGAAAATAATGTCATGACAAAGAATGGCATGGCATATCATGGAAAGGTAAGGCATGCAATGGCATGTCATGGCAAGGGAAGGGAAGGAAATGCAAGGCAAGTCATGACATGGAAAGGAAAGGCATGGAAAGGCATGGTAATAGAAGGCAAGGCATGGGATGGCATGGAAATGCATGGCATGGAAAGGAATGGAATGGCATGGCATGGAATGTAAAGGAAAGGCATGGCATGACATGGGATGTAAAGGCAAGGAAAGGATATTCCATG
Source organism: Picea engelmannii (assembly GCA_009831015.1). NCBI lineage: Eukaryota > Viridiplantae > Streptophyta > Pinopsida > Pinales > Pinaceae > Picea > Picea engelmannii. The sequence continues at coordinate 570,964 of ML785612.1, read as the reverse complement.
CATGACATGGCATGGCATGACATGGGATGTAAAGGCAAGGAAAGGATATTCCATGCATGACATGGCATGAAATGGCAAGGAAAGACAAGGCCAGGCATGGCATGGCATGGCATGGTAAGGAAAGGCATGCCATGGAAAGGCAAGGCATGACATGGCATGGAATTTCAAGGCAAGGCAATGCAAGGAATGGCATGACATGGAAAGGAAACACAAGGAAAGACATGACATGGGATGGCATAGCATGGAAAGGCAAGACATGGAAAGGCATGTAAAGGCAAGTAAAGGCATGCAAAGGCAAGGCATGGAAAGGAAGGGCAAGACATGGCATGGCATGACATGGAAAGGAAAGTAAATTCAAGGAATGGTGTGGTGTGGCATGGAAAGGAAAGGCAAGGCAAGACATGACATGGAAAGGCATGACATGGCAAGGTAAGACATGGAAATGCATGGCAACGAAAGGCATGGAATGTCATGGAAAGGCATGGAAATGGAAGGAAATCAATGACATGGCATGTCAAGGAAAGGAATGACATGGCATGTCAAGGAAAGGAATGGAATGGAAAGTATGGCATGGAAAATAAAGGAAAACAATGTCATGGCATGGAAAAGGAAGGAAATGTAAGGCATGGAATGGCATGGTAAGGCAAGACATGACATTTGAAGGAAAGGCATGACATTTTAAGGAAAGACATGAAATTTGACAGTAAGGCATGGCAATGAATGGAAAGAAAAGGCATGGCATGGCATGACAAGGCATGGAAATAGAAGACAAGGAAAGGCATGGCATGGAAAGGAAAGGAATGGCATGGCAAGTCATGGAATGCAAGTCATGGCATGGAAAGGCAAGGCATTCCATGGAAAGGAAACACAATGCAAGGCATGGCATGGAAATAAAAGGAAATGAATGACATGGAAAGGAAAGGAAATGCAAGGAATGACATGGAAAGACATTCAAAGGCAAGTCATGGTGTGACATGGCATGGAAAGGAAAGGAAAGGAAAGGCAAGGCAAGGCAATACATGGGATGGAAAGGAATGACATGGCATGGAAAGGAAGCAAATGGCATGGAAAGACATGGCATGGAAAGGAAATTCAAGGAATGTCATGAAAATGCATGCAAAGGAAAGGAATGGCATGACATGGCATGGAAAGGAAAGGCAGGGCAATAGCATGGCATGGAAATGGCATGGCAATGGAAGGCCATGGTATGGATTGAAAATGAATAGCATTGGCATGGAAACAACATGGCATGGAAATGCATGGAAATGGAATGGCATGGAAATGGTGTGGAAATAAAAATGACATGGAAATGACATGCCATGGAATGGATTGGAAAGGCATTACAATGTAATTGCAATGGCATGGCATGGAAAGGTATGGAAATGACATGGCATCAACAAATTTGTGGGATTGGGTTTGGGAGGATTGTTTGTCTCCTTGTGTTCTATAACCCAAAAATTGGGTAGGAATGTGAAATAAACTCTCATATGTGGTGAAGGGAAAAGATGAATGGTTTGAAGTATCCCTGGAGGAATTTTGGTAGCATAGAATTACTTTATATGGTGTTTCATTAAATGTGACCTCAAAACCTTTATTTGTAGGTGGAAAATGATACCCACTCTAAGATCTAGCTTCCATGTGAAATATGTCATGATATTGATGAAAATCAATAAGTTTAGGGAACAAAATGGAATACTGAATAAATGTTATTAATAATTGGTGGGTTTAACAAAATTTACATATACCCACTATGCAATATAAACAGACATGTGTCATTAATGAGTCACTCACTAGTAATTTTGGCATTTATGAAGGGTTACACATAAATAAAATGATTTTATATATGTCATGCATAGAAAGAGGGGAATTGATCCAGGTGGATATTGATGGACACCCACCTATTCCAACTGGCTCAAAACAATTCTTTGGAAATTTACTATTTTTAGAAATTTTTAGGTCCTAAACTTTTGGGGCCATTTTGAGGGCCTAAACAATGTTTTTTCACGATCGAGCACCTCAATGATCAGAAAAGGTATGATTGGGCCCGTGAAATGCAATTCCTTGTCTATACCTTTTCAACGAGCTATCATGCACCCCAAACAGAGATTGTATGCCAAAGTTAAGCCCCTGGGAAGTTGATACACCAAACTACCCAAAACGGGGTCCACAAACCTGTTGTATTTTCATCTTCCATGGTTAGGGTTTTGGATTTTCTTTATGTTAAAAATACCTCTAGAGGATCATTGTAAATATAACCATCTTCTAGTGAATGACCCTAACTATCACATCTCTTCTCAGAGATAAGATGCACCATTCTAGCGAGACTTTCACTCTGTATTTCTATAGTTTTGTACATTTTGTTCATTACTAGAAGTTGTGTATTACTGTATCTTTGTGTTTATGGTTATATCTCTGATATATCTCTATTATACTATTGTATATTTGATATATCTCTATACATTTATTTATTATATCTCTACTCTCATTTCATGTCGAAAATAATATAGATCAGGAATAATGTGTGTGCCCTAGAAAATGGTCAAATTATGGATTGAATCAACTAAGAATATAACAACTAGGATTCTCAAAGGAATGTCAAGGGAAGAGTAGAGTCAAGGTTTTGTCCAAAGGAGACTAGGAATACCATAAACTATACCAAGACGAGGAAAGAAATAATTTTATCATGTAGCTATGGTAAGAGAAGAAGTTAGGGTTTTGTGGAATTTGAAAACCCTAGTGCTACCTAATGTGCTTGTTATTGAGAAGATAAAGGGATTTGATATTGTACAAGTGTGGGATACAAATTTCGGTTCTAAAAATGACTTACCATGTGTATGATACCTTGTTGATGATCTCTAATGGAGTGAGCTATTGATTAATGTTATCTTACGGTCTCCATCTCTAGTGCTTGAAGAGCCTGACTACTAACAACCCTTGATAAGATATTGGTAGATGCATGTACTTCATATTCTAAATATATATGAAGTTTTTTGGTTGTCCAAATGTTGTGTACTTGCATAATTGAATTTTATCTTATGTCATCTTCGTAATTGTCTAATTCTAGTACTAGTTATGGAGCTCAATTTGACATAAAATTGAGTTGAGATTGTTAAGTGATTAAAAATTATGTAGAAGATAAATGAGAAAATGTATTTCTATAATAAATTATTGTAATATGATATTGTTCAGGTCACAATATTTTCAGGTGACCAATGTTTGAGTGTGGATTGTCATTGGATTTAGATGGAGATAATTCAAGAGGTATTCTGTATTATTTTTTGTGAGTTAGAATATGAATATCCACAACATTCATGCAAATAATTCAGAAGGAATGATCTATCGATGATGTAGAGATACATGGTTGATTAGCAAGAAATGCTACTTGACAACCATTAATCTCTTATGGATTTAGGACTTAGCAATATTTTCCACCATAAGATATT
>ML785612.1:544567-567471 GCA_009831015.1 Picea engelmannii | reverse complement strand
ATATATATATATATATATATATATATATATATATATATATTCAACATCGTATAAATTGTACATTTTTCACAAAATGTAAACTTGTGCCCAATATACAAAGAGGAAACAAGCTCCCTAACAAAAAAAACATCCATATGGTGGACTAGATACAAAATGGAAATAGTTGGTCAATCATTGACCATTTCCACCCTCACCAACCTCAGGAGCATCCTAGAAATCTATATTTATTCTCTTTCTCGAGGAAGAATCTCGAGAGGTTCTAGGTCTAGGCATGGTTCGATGCTTTGGAGACTACATAAAGAATAAATAGAGTTATGCATTTTTTTCCTCAATGAATTAATAGACATATAAAATGATACTTTGTAATTTAACCTACAAAAATTGAATACATATGATACTGTCAATCATGAGTGTGCTACCCACCTTCGTGACCTCGTTCTCTTTGTGATTCCACCCTACATCAGTTACAAGGATCAAGTCAATAAAATTAAACAAATATGCATAAAATCAAATTCATGAAACATAAAAAAAATTATCATCAATGCATTATCTCATGCCTCAATGGAGATTCACTAGCATATGGATCAGTAGGTTGTTCAACCTACTCCAAGACAACCTTTATAGTGGTGGTATCGGTCAATGGAGCCTATGGAAATGGAGGGGAGGGTGGGTGGAATAAAGGTGGTGCGGATGAGTGCAGTACATGTGAATCCACTGAGGATGCATGAAATTAGACTAATCTTGTGGGTGGTCTGTGATGGACCCTCATAGCTTGTACAAGTGATTGAAACTTCCGAGGCATGAAGAAAGGTAACCTAAAAGAAATGCCCAGGTTCCTAGGGAGTGTAATAGTACTATAGCTAGAAAACATATCCACAGACTACATACATATTAATAAAATTGAACTATTAGTACCAAATAGTAGAATTCAAAAACATAAACACAAACAATTTGAGAATTATACGATATTTCACTCTACACATGATACTTTTGACGTAGGTGAATTGTCCATCCCTAATGGACATTCCTCAATATCGACCAATCCCAAATCTGATAGAAACATAAGAACATTAAAAATTTGATGATGCCATAAAATAAAGAGATGACTATGGTGAATTTATCAAATGTGATACATACTTCTATGTGGAATGCACCCAATGAGCAGGATACCTCTACTGTTGGATTAGTGGTGGGGATAGGAACTGATGCCTCCATAGATGTAGAGGATCTAGTGCTAAGACATAACAAATGCAAAATAAAATACATTAAAATATTGATGTAAATACACAAGATACAAAATAAATATATAACAGTGAAGAACATAGAGAGGGTTAAGATACTAACCTTCTCCATGAAGTTATGTTGTCCACTGGGCTCTATAGGCTCATATCATGTCTACCCATAACTCGAGCATCTGTGAGGTTCACATGGATGAATGTTATGTCCATGTTCCCTTTGATCATTGTACTCTCATGTGCATGGTGTATCTCTAACCTCTCTATCAATGTCACTAACAAGAACCTCATGCCGAGAAAGTGCAACAAAGCTACCCCGTTGCACTAGGATACGATTCAATAGTGAAATGAATAGTTGTACCTATTGCAAGATCTCTACAATAGAAGGATGCTAGGTAGGGTGGTCATTCCTTCACTTGAGGGGATGATGAACTAAAATGAGGTCACTCATGGAAAGATCTCAGTCCTTTGTGGACCCTCGACCCACCCCCTAGAAGTCAACAATGTCAAATTAGTTGACATGCTTACACAAAATAAACTCAACCCACAATTTTCTAATAAAATATAAGGGCATCTCTCTGTTAATGTAGGGAGGTTTATCAAAAACCATATACCACTTATCCATCTAGGTTTGACTAATCTAGGGATGGATGCACCAGTCAATGGAGATGTTTTTCTTGGCCAATGGTAGTTCTTGTCCATTTCTAGGATCCCTAAAAATAGACAATATTTGTTGTTTTGAAATGCCCAGTTCTTTGACTTGGTTTCTTTCCAAACCAGTTCTATAGTACTCATACATTCTTTCCCTATAATCATAAATAGAGCTCAATTTCCTTTGGGAACTTGCAATGGAATTAAAAATGATGTCCAAATAAGTGTCCAAGGAGAATTTGATAGGCTCTTTAGTGTCCCTTAATTTTTCCTCAATGGTTCTTAGTATAACCAACCCCTCATCAATTTGAGTAATTCACAGTGGGTGGTTGTGGTGGGTTGGGGTTTTAATCTTCTTGCTTTTCTTTTGAGCGGTTTACATTGTCTCGAGGTTCCATTTTATTATATATATCTCAATTTAAAAGCCATGGAATGTAAATTAGGTTGGTTTTAGTTTTTTTATTTTATTAAAATACAAAATTACAATTTTTTTAATTTAGATTCTTTGGAGAAAAATACTAAATTGGAAATGACTAAATTGGGTTAAAAACAAGATAAATCAAACATACCTAGACACGGTGGCAAGATTCTCCCTTTTTTTCTCCTCTCTATATCCTTTCTATTTTCTCAATGAGAGTTAAAACACGAGCGTGGTTTTTGCGCAATTAGCACAAATCGCCCTCGAGGCCTTTTAAAAATGTTTAACAATAGGAACGTGCACAAATAATTAGGAATGAGTACGCATTGCTACCATGAAACCTATGTGGCAAGCCTTGTGGAGGTTCAACCACTTCCAAACCTATAGGTTTAGGAATGCGTGCATGCTTTTAAGAACATGCATGTGTTCCTAGGAGTGCACATTCCTATTGACCCAAATGCCACTTTTTCAGCCACAAACTTCATGCACTCACCCTTATTTGAAAAATTCAAACTATCAACATTGTTAAGTTAAAATATAGAGGAAATAAAGAGGTTGGTGGTGAAGTCAATAGAGGAGATAGTTAACAATAGATGGAAGCTGACCAGGATAGAACCTGCAGTAGTAACAGGAAAACATCAATAACATCGTAGCAAAGGAGTAGATAGACAACTCCAAATAGAATTTTGGGATCCAAGAGGATTTCAACAACATAGCAGAGGAGCTCATGAGTAGGAGCTCATGGTTTTCCCAACACTGGAGTATGATGCAGGAGCATCTTTCCATATCAGAAATGCACCAACAATCCAGCTCATCAGTGTGCATTCAAGAAGGGAGAGAGGTGCCAGTTCTCTCATTTTTCCCTTGAATTTTAAAATTCAATGTTATTTAATTTTAATAAATTTGTGTAAGGATGGAGTAAAGTCGACTTGGCCTTTGTACAGAATGTAGATGGAGTTTCCTTTAATAGGCTTGATCTTTAGAGATCTTGAGCTTGGCCTCGGATCAGAAAATATAAGTACGCATTCAATGTAACTAGCCTCCGTAGATAGGATTTTAAATTGTGATAGGATGAGTCCCTCTTGTATAAATTTCTATAACATATTACCATTAGAGGTTGTTGAACATTGTTAAAGTTAGATTGAAAATCGTGGTAATCCAAGGAGAGAAGAGAGTTGAGACTCTATTGCAGTCCAGCCTGCACATATTATAATCAAGCATTCATATATTAATAAAAAACATGCAATTTTTCCTGCATCTGATTCTCTGTGTGTTATATGGGTGTTTTCTGAATGTATTTGAATGGTTACTATGTGTGTTTATGTGAATTTTGTATATGTATGAATAGGTTTCAATATGTAGGAAGAAGATAGACTTCCCTATCTTTGTGAGTTTGATGAGATTTCTTGGTTCTTTTAGGCTAGTGCAAGGAGTGCACGATAGAGTGTTGAAACTCTGTGAAGCCAGTGCAAGGAGTTTGTATCCAAATATCATTTGATTTTAGATGTGAATGTGCCAGGAGGGCACACCAGAATAATTACAAACATAGAAGGATCCTCATAATTTTTGAACACTCTAGAGGAAATAATGTGTAGAGAAAGAACAACCATAGTTATTGAATACTTTGTCGGCTCATCAAGGTGTTCTTTGAGCGAGTGCAAGGAGTGAAATATATAACTCTATTTTAGATTTCTGTTAGAGAAGAGTGTCAGGGAAGAAAACCAGAGTTTTTGAACACTCTAGTACCCAATTGAAGGAGGAAGTACTTTAGAGTTGATGAATACTATAAAGGAAGGCTCAACGAGAAATGATTTGAGTAGGTGCAAGGAGTGCATAGTGCCAACACCTTTATTAAGTATTGGAGAGATTGAGGAGAAACAAAGTTGTTGAATACTCTGTCATCTCAGCAAGGAGTGCACGAGAATCCATTTGAGGAGAGAAGGGACTAAACCCTTTGAAGTCTGAGTAAGTTCATAAGATCAGAAGGAACACAAAATTTACTGGATACTCTAAGGATAAGTGAAAGTATGCACAGAGGTAAGCGCAAGGGGTGCGCTAGAGGTAAAGTATTTCAAACTTAAAAAATATCAGGAGGAGTAGTGCAATTATGCACAAAGACCCTGCAAGGTTTGTAGAGATCAAGAACCCTTTCTAGGGTCAGATTCTAAAAACATAGAGTTTGTGCAATGTGAACCTATTCCAAGTTCATAATCTTAGGAGGAAGAGCATTGAATTTATTGAAGGGCACTATAAGATAGTTGGAGGAGTAGAGGGTCGAGACCCTTATGATTTTGATCATTCTTCGAGGCTCAAGAGAGAAGTAGCACAGGTGCATGCATAGGAGAACTTAATTCAAGTTCCAAATCTTAGGAGGTGTGGCACAAGTCAAGACCCCAAGTAGTTAGGCTCGCAGAAGGATCAAAGTTCACAACCTTTGAATCTTCTTAAAATCCTTTGTCGGAGGGGAAAATGCTAGGAGACGCAAGTGGAGCAACAATTGTTGTTAGATCACCTGTGGAGAAAACATATGGACCATTATATCTATGCCTAGGAAAGCAGATGAGTGCACAGGGATGAAGATAGATCTGAGTCATAGGATATGAGCATAGAGGACTAACAACCATTGGATCCAGGTAAGTGCACGAGACTTAATCCCCTTAAGTGCATAGGAGAATAGAATAGCCAAAGTCCTAAAGTCCAGAAGTGGAGCGAGACCATCCATTGTTAGGAAGGATAGGTGGTGAAAGATCTGAAACTCCAGAGCCATAACACTCTGGGAGATTTCAGAGGAGGAGTAAGAAAAACTGTCAAAACTCAGTTAGCCAAAGAAGATATTGGTCGTTGATTTCCAGGAGCACGTGGAATCATATCATGCAGTTTGGAGTTCATCTAATCCATCCTCCATAGTGGAAATGTGTTAGCAGATAAGCCACTTTAGAGGTTTCACACTACGGAGGATTCACAACAAGGGGTGTTTGGACATGAAATTATCGAAGCTGAAGTGGATCTGGGTCGTCGATAGTGGAGTATGTGTGTCAGGAGATCCGAAACTCTAGAATGATTTCACTCTAGAGGCTTGTGATATTGGAGACTTGGAACTCCCAAAGCATAGGGTCCTGGAGTTAATTAGGGTCCTTGATGCTCTGAGGACACGTGGCGTCATATTGTGAAATTTGGAGGTTTAATACTCCAGAGCTTTTGTGGAGAGGTGTTTCAGATTTTGTCAAAGCTAGGAGCCCAAAGAGATCAGAGCCAATGATTTGGAAAGAGAACGGGGACCGTTCATCCCTCTCACGTCAATTCAAAACTTCACTAGCTCAGAGTTTGGGAGAATTTTCATGTTATCAATTGAAAACACTCGAAGCCCGAAGCTCTGAAGCACCTTTTGATTTGGTGCCTAGTCATAGCCTGCAGTTATATGCTATCACCATCAGGGGAGAAAAAGGCTAGAGCCTAGAATTTGAATTTGAGGGAACAAAGTCTTAGAGAAAGCGCTTGAAAGGTTTAGTTTAGCACATGCATGCATCAAATGAAGTAAGAAAGTTATGAATTCCTCAGGTATCATATTGTTTTCCCAATGATTGGCACAAGGAATCTTAGAAGGACTCTGTGAAGGGTTGAGGATCCCCATTTGTTGTTTTGAGGATGAGGAAAAAAATAGAGGCCCATGGAAAAGGTTTTTGGGGCTCATCAGGAGCCTAAGATTCAATTAGACTCCATCCTTTTGAAGTATCCTAGACTGGGAGGTCGAGAAGCCCCGGGAGGAAGAGGGGGTTTGCGTCAGTTGTCTTGCCTTGCCTTATCATGAATTTCCTTTCCTTTTCATGCCTTGCGATGCCTTTTATTTCCTTTTCATGCCTTCACTTTCCATTCCTTGTCATTCCATGCTTTCACTTTCCATGCCTTTCCATGCCTTCACTTTCCATGCCATGTTTAGCCTAACAAGGTGATAAATTGTCAAATATATGTAATAAGTACTAAGAAAAACCCTAGTGCCAAAGATACTCCAAAAAATGACTTTGTGTTAGATGGAATGAAAATGGAGGGACCCCACTAGCTAAAATCTAGTGCTTCGAATCCAATGAAACTAACATTTTGTCAATCTGAGTCTCGGTTTAAGTTTTATCATGAGTTGCAACTCACCTCCTCAGTCCATTTAGGGAAATGTGGCCAATTTGGTCTGGGGGCATAAAATCAAAACTGAGCATCACATCGAAGTTTCGTAAGCTCTCACAAGTCTATTTGGCCAAGGCCCACGCAAATACACTACCCAAAAAACACTGACACGATGTTCTTGAAAATTGACCTCCTCTTTAGAAATTGCACTATGCCTCATTGAGAAAAACCCTTGCACCAAAGATACTCCAAAAAATGGTTTTCCATTCGACGGAATCACAACATAGGGGCCCCACTATCTGAAATTGGTTCTCCAGATCCAACGCAACTAATGGTTCATCCATATGAGTCCCATTTTTAATTTTATAGTGAGTTGAAACTTTCCACCTCAAGCCATTCAGGGACATGTGGCCAATTTGGTCAAGGGGCATAAATTCCAAAACAACTAGCATAATAGAATTTCATAAGATGTTTCAAGTCTATTTGGCCAAGGCCCATGTGAATACACTGTCCACAAATGTGCAACACACTATTCTTGAAAATCAACCTCCTCTTCATAAATTGTATTATGCCACATTGAGAAAAAATCAAGTGCTGGAGACACTCCAACAAATGGTTTTTTGGTCAACGAAATGATAGCAGAGGGGCCCCACTAGCTAAAACCTGGTGCTCCAGATCGAACAGAACTAAAGGTTTGTCCATCTGAGTCCCATTTTGAGTTTTATTGCAATTTGTAACTCACCTCCTCAAGTCATTCAAGGACATGTGGCCAAATTTAGTCTGGGGGCATAAAATACAAAGAAAACAACATAACATAGTTCTATAAGCTCCTACAAGTCTTTTTTGCCAAGTGCCATGTGATTACACTACCCATAAACACCTGACACAATGTTATTGAAAATCAACCTCCTCTTCAGAAATTGCACTTGGCCTCATTGAGGAAAACCCTATTTTCAGAGATACTCCAACAAATGGTTTTTCTATTGATAGAATGAAATCAAAGGGGACCCACTAGCTAGAACCTAGTGCTACATATCCAATGCAATTGACGATTCATCGATCGGAGTCCTCGTTTGAGTTTTATCGCAAGTTGTAACTCACCACCTCAAGCCATTGAGGGACATGTGGCCAATTCTATCTAGGGGCATAAAATTAGAACTAAGTAGAATAACAAAGTTATGTAAGCTACCCCAAGTCTATTTGGGAAAGGCGTATTTGACTACACTACCCAAAAATTCCCTACACAATGTTATTGAAAATTGACCTCCTCTTCAAAAATTGCACTATGCCTCATTGAGAAAATCCCTACTGTCAGAGATAGTCCAAAAACTAGTTTTTTGGTTGACGAAATGATAGCAGAGGGGACCCACTAGCTGAAACCCAGTGCTCTATATCCAAAGAAACTGATCATTTTTCCTTTCCGAGTCTCGTTTTAATTTTATAACGATTTTCAACTCACCTCCTCCGGCCATTCATGGACATGTGGCCAATTTGGGTCAAGGGCATAAAATACAAATAAGGCATAACAGAGTTATATAAGCTCCTACAACTCTATTTGGACAAGGAAAATGTGACTACAATACCCACAAATTCCCAATATAGTGTTCTTCGAAATCAACCTCCTCTTAAAAAATTGCACTATGCCGCATTGAGTAAAACCCTAGTGTTGGAGATACTCCAACAAACGATTTTCTAGAAAATGGAATGAAAGTGAAGGAGACAATAGATGAAACCTGGTGCTCTAGATCCAATGCAATTGATGTTTCATCCATCTGAGTCTCAGTTTGAGTTTTATTGCAAGTTACAACTCGCCCCCTTAGTCCATTCAGGGACATGTGGCCAATTTTGTCCAAGGGCATAAAATCCAAACCGAGCAGCACAATGGAGTTTCGTAAGATCTCACAAGTTTTTTTGGATAAGGACCACGCAAATACACTACTCACAAACACCTGAAACAATTTTCTTCAAAATAGACCTCCTCTTAAGAAATTTCACTATGCCTCATTGAGAAAAACCCCAGTGCCAAAGATACTCCAAAAAATAGTTTTACGAATGACAGAATAATATCGGAGGGGCCCCACTAGTTGAAACCCGATGCTTTGGATCCAATGCAACTAACTATTTGTCCATTCAAGTCTTTATTTGAGTTTTATTATGAGTTTCAACTCACCCCTTCAAGTCGTTTAGTGACATGTGGTCAATTTGGTCTGGGGGCATAAAATCCAAACCGAGAAGCATAACAAAGTTCTGTAAGTTACCAAAAGTATATTTTTCTAAGGCTCATGTGACTACACTATCCAAAAATTATTGACACAATGTTCTTGAAAATTGACCTCCTCTTTAGAAATTGCACTATGCCTCATTGAGAAAAACCCTATTGCCAGAGACAATCCAACAAACAGTTTTACGGTCGACAAAATGACAATGGATGGACCCCACTACTTGAAACTTGGTGCTCTCGATTCAATGCAACCAACGGTTCACCCATCCAAGTCCTAGTTTTTTTATCATGAGTTTCAACTTTCTTCCTCAAGCCATTAAAAGACATGTTTGTATGGAAATGGAAGGAAAGGAAAAGTAATGCAAGGAAAGGAAATCAAAGGAAAGACATGACAAGGCTAAGCATGGCATGACATTGCAAGCCAAGGCAACATCTAACTCTAGGTGTAGGTGTATGTGAAGTTATAGGTCTAGGTAAAATGCTATTAATTATGCTAATCCATGTTTGACAACTATGAAGATACTGTATATATATGAATAAACAGAGCTTATGTTATGACATTGGAATTCTCATGCAAGTATTTTTATCTAATATATATGGGATAACAAGTTGTATAATTGCGTCCTTAATTAATCCTTTGATTGTACTTTTTACATATTAAAATTGTTCATTTAGTACAATAATTTTTTACATATTAAACTTGTTCATTTAGGAAGGAATGGCATGGCATGGAATGGAAAGATAAGGAAATGAAAGGCATGGCATGACATGGAAAGGAAAGGTATGGCAAGGAATAGTATGGCAAGGCATGACATGGCAAGATAAGTCATGGAAAGTGAAGCCAAGGCAATTCATGACATGACATGGAAATGCATGTTATGGAAAGGCATGGCATGGAAAGGCATGTTATGGAAAGACATGGCATGGAAAGGCCATGCATGCCATGGGAAGGTAAGGCATGGCATGGAATGACAAGGTATGGAATGGAAAGCCATGGCATGACAATTTGTTACACATGAAATTTGCACACCTAGGTACCTTTCCCTAAGTGTCGTAAAGTGTCATATAAGTGTCTCATACACCTCGACACCATGGAATAAACTATGTCACAGTCCCTAGTCAATGTGGAGGAGGGATATATTACATGAAGGCCAAAATACCAAGTGCACATGAATTATTATTAATATTCATGAAAAAGAAAGTAATTAAGTGTGAGAATCAACCTCAGATTTGGTTTCCTATTTTTTAGGGAAGGTGGAGGATTTCATGGATGGGTGAAATATTTCCTCCTTAAAATCCTTGAAAGATATTTCCTCCCTAAAATCCTTCAGAAATATTTTCTCCCTAAATATATTAGAGATCCATTTTTTAGTGGATATAATGAGACATCCTCTCCATGGTGGTTAAGCCTCCAAATCCTATATAATGAGGACTCTCCATGGAGGAGGAGGGGATGGAGGATTTTAGAGATACCAAACTTATGGTCTCATAAGGAATATAGTGGAAGGAAATTGGAGGTATCAAACTTATGGTCTTGGGATATTTGTGCAAGGGTTGGACAAGGATGACTTGGAGAGGCTGTTGCGACTTCATCAATGGTTTGTAATTATCTCTTTTGAGTTCTCATTAATACATGTGTTTGGCTTGTTTCCTTAAATATTGTGTACATTTGCATGAGCTTGTATTTTGGATAAATCTAGCTTTAAACTAATCATGGTATAGTAGAAAGTATGTTTTGTCTCCGTTGTTCATTGGATTGCAGGACTCGTTAAAGGGTTTGGAGATCAATCCCAACTTGGACTGAGCGAGGAAAAACTTCGTAAAAAGGTACACATGCTTCATTCCTCTTATATATTGACTATAAAAGCTATGTTTAAATGAAATTTAGTGTTCAAAGTTAGCACTTTTTTGTCTTTGTCATAGGGGTCTAAGATCCAAGAGGGAATTCACTTGTCCGCAAGGGAATTTTCCTACAACAGAAATTGGCGAATCCACTGGGAATCGACATTGATTTGTATTTCCTTGGTTTTTCCCTACCATTTTCCCTCTATTTAGATCAGTTTTACTATTTGTTTATGATCCATTACCTTTCTCCCATCTTCACTATCAATTTCACCAATTTCTGTGCATTATGGGTGAGTTTTTTATTTTTATTTTTTTGGATCTTTTTTGAGTTTTTGGGAAGAAAAAAACCCCCCTATAGGCCATATCAGAGCACTGAAATATAATCAGTGCTCCCCTACAATTCTTTACAGAGTGCTGCAACACTCTGTTCCCTTGAGACAAGGAGCATTGGTCTCCTTCTTGGAGGATTTTTTCCTTCTTCTGCTCAAATTTTTCAGCCTGTTTTGTGGAAGCATTTACCCAACCTCTATATGTTGGTTTTTGAAGTTATTTAGGTTGATATTTGGTGCTTATCACTCCCTATTTTATTGATTGGAGCTTGAAACATTTTCAAAAATGTGAAATTTCCCTTTCTAGTTGCTTGTTTTGTCAGGACAGTTTGAGTGATTCCTCTTTCTCCTTGTCTTTTCTTGGATTCTTATCTGCATCTTCTTGTACTCAATTTTTTTTCAGTTGTTGAATCCTTGATTTAGTTATTGTTATAAAAAGTTTCTACTTGATTTCTTCCAGTTCTCATTGCTTTGACTGCATTCTTTGTTTGAAACCTTTGTCGATTCGTGTCTTTTGCATCTGCATATGAATCTTTCTTCTGATTGAAAGTTGCAGAGAATTGAAGTATTTGTATTTTATTTATTTATACATTTGAATCAAACAAATAATATAGTTTCATTATTTCTTTTGGGTAGTAAAACAAGCTTGCATTTGAAGTAGCGAAATTGCATGGTTTTTGGCATTTTGGGACATTGTGCATTTGGGAATGATAAACATTTTCTCCTTCTCGCAATATAGCTTTCATCGAAGTGAAATATTTGAATTATCATTTTTTTGCATTGTTTAGATTCAGTCAAAACATCATTTAGTCCACACCATTTTCCTCTTGAGTAAACAAAAATCTTAAAAATCAAGCGCTAAACTAAAATTTATCAAACATGTTTACATTTTTTGGTAGAAAACCTACATTAGCTTATGATGTAGGGCTTTGAAATAGGTTGAAAGGATAAATTTCCAAAGTTGTCAAGAAAACTTATCATCTTTCCATAGGGAGATAAAATCCAATTTTTGTATAAGCATAGCTAGGATCCCCCTCTCACAGAGGGGTTACACACGAGGTCACATTTGGGAGAGCAGCAAAGATTATCCCTTCGAGGTTTAACCATTCATAGTAGTCAGATCCTATATTGGGGGTTCTTCTTGAGGTTCAACTGTATTCATTTGGTCTCGGTGATTCATGAATTCTAAATCCATTCAGGGTCCTCTGGAGTTCTTCCAGTCCACTTGTCCTCACCTCTCTTGAAGGATTTCAGACTTGTTATCCTACCCATACGTTCATAATCTAATTTCAATTGTACCCTCCCAGAGGATGAATGTGAACTGGTGACCTTAGTATCCATAATCCTTAGGGTATTTACACAATGTAACAGTGAAGGGAAGTCTTCGTTGTACCTGGAAGAGACGTTGGTCAAAATCACTCAAGCTCCTTGGAGGGTAAATCCATGATTATTGTGTGGAATCTTTCAACAAGGCGTAAGTCTCTTAAGCAGGTCACCAACGTAACTAATCCACCCTCTCTATCCCAACCCCTTCCTATAGTGATCTCGCGATGTTGAATTTCATCACCAACTAGTGGTTTCATTGTGGGAAGGTTTGTTTGATTGATTTCTTCTTAGATTCATAGTGTGTTTTGTTTATTTTCCATAGGGGACCTTAGGTTGACTCAGTGTTAATGGCATCAACTCCTGAGAGTAGCAATGGAGGAACCGCTTTTCCCGAGGAAACTTTCACCTTTCCTTCTTTTGGAAACATTGGTCCTCCATTCATCGCCACACTAAGTCTTTCAGGACTCGCGATCGGATTATCGGTTTGGTTTTTCCCCACTCCAATGATCTCAAATCTTCCCAATACTTATAATGCACCTAGTGCTTCAAATGTAAGTACACCACCCACACATAAACCTCAAGTCAACGTTTTTCCTTCTTCACCCATTAATTCTCCTTCCCTTTCACCTTCTTCACTTAGTGAAAGATCTAAAGCAAGTAGCCAGGTTGATAAGAAGAAGAAGAACAACAACTTGAAAGGGACCAAGCCTCCAACTACATCAAATGTTGGATCCAAGCAACCAGATATTGTTAATCGTACTGAGAGTGTTGGTGAGGTTGATAAGATTAAAACGAAGAATCTAAAACCCAAATTCCCTTGCAGTCTTTGTAAGGGTGACCACTTTTTGAGGGATTTCCCTAGACTTCCCAAGGTATTAGAAACGTGTTCCTCCACATTATCAACCCCTGCTGGACATGTTGGTGATTCCCCGTCAACTAGTGATGTTAAGGTTGGTAATTGTTGAAACATATATTTTTCTAAACCTTAGACTAAAAAAATTTCATTTTTGTTTCAATAAAAGCACAAAAATGCACTTGGATAATCACCATCGAAATGAACACTTCTGATCAATCCAACAGTTTAAATCTCTTAGCAAATTATGGATCTGCCTTTTCAATTAGTGAATCAATTTATATAAAGGTTTTCTTTTGAAATTTCGGGAGTCGGGGTTTCGCGAAGTACGAAGGTTCAATATTGAGCATCTTCAAAGTCCCAATACCCGAACTTATGAAAGTATTAAATGTTAAGTCGGGTTCATTAACGATTAAGAAAGATTAATAAAAAGTAAATCTCGATGCGACTTCACGATTCAGGATGCTCTTACATATAAAGTTTTTTGAAGTCCCAATACTCGAAACCTCGACATTTTAAAACTAATCACGATTAATTAAGAGAGTTGAATATGATTATAGTTAATTAAAACCTATTGCGACTTCACATTTCATAAGTCTTAGTTTAAACTACTTTAAAGATCCCCGAGACCCGAAACACTGAAACTTGATTAAGTGATAGGTATGATTAATAAGTTTACTAAACGAGGATTATACTCTAATTAATCTATTTCTTAAAATTAAGTCAAATACATTCAAATTCTTCTCTTTTCCCAAGGCATCGACCATAAATGACATTAATATCTCATTTATGGAAATGATTCCAAATAAGATCAGAATTTAACTACCAAGTATTTTTTATTAAAGGAATTAAACATGTTGTTAGTGAAGGTATGCACATGGTTTATGCATTTAAAGAAAAGAAGACTTTTAGTTCTGAATCACTTTCTTGTTTGCTTAGAGTTGGCTTAGTGAAAAAACTATTTTTTTTCATTCTCATTCTCTGTAACATGTAACAAAACTTTGAATTTGATATCATGGCTCCATAAAAAGTGCCTAAAGCAGCTGCTAAAAGTTTTGGCCAGAAAACAGATGTTATTTTTTATACTTTGCCCAGAAGTATAAACACAATTAAAACCTGGACACATGTGTTCAAAACCATACAAGACGAAGTGGTAAACTTCCCTGATGATTCAAACGACAATGAAAAGGATAACTTATCTACCAAATATAAGATTATCGCTCAAGCATAGCTGCATAAGATAGCAACCAGGCCGAGGATTTTACCTTACACTGACATGATTGGATGGGTACTGGATCATGTAGATATCCCAACTAGAACAATATTCAACTCTCTGAAGGTATCTATTGGATCATTTCGATAGGAACACATACAGGTCATGTATAAATTGTCTACAACATCAAAATTCGTTTATAACGCCAGTTTTCTAGTGAATTTTAATAATAAGGAGTGTGATCAGTATGGAAAGAGTCTTTCTGACCTGATCAAAGAATGGTGTTCATGCCCTGAAAAGTTCAGATCTGAATCTCACGGCGTATATTAAATCTCATCGCTTGAAACACAGTTCATGGATATATCCAAAATGATGTGCATAATCTTTCTAATGAAATCTTAGAATACCAAACAAAGAAAACCAAAGGGAAACCAACTTCATTCTTTATGTGAGCTTATATTATGGATGTTATCTGTTTCATGACGCCTTTCCCGCTGATGAGCTAGAGTTGGACTCCAGAAAGTGCAGAACTAATTCATGATTACCATTCAAAGCTCTAGGAAGACAAGGCAAAATATTTCTTTTATGAAATCTGTAATTGGGTAGTGGTGTCAATGCATATTGTTATATTTGGTCACCCACCACCAAGAATTTCATACAATGTTATCATTAACCTGGGTAAGGTAGAGGACTGGTACATAGAGGAACACTTCTCTTATATCAGATTTTTCACCTTCTCGATCCCTCCATATGCATTACCGCAATTTTTACCAGACAGATTGGTGTGTTGTGAAGTTGCACGACAAACTATACTCGACATGATTAGAAAAGAGCTCAAATCCGTGCAGAAAAAGATATGGTCATATTTTCCTTTGTCTATTAGTTCATTTTCCTTATTGTGTTTCAATCACTCCAAGGTGGAGGCTTCGGCATTAGGAGAAATAAAACTGGTTAACATTTAATTCAAGAAGCACGACCCATAGAGGGTCGTGGGAAACCATATGGTTGGTTGAAATCTTAAAAAGTATGAACATGAAGATTCCCCTCATGACGAAATGTTCCAAGAGGTAAGATATTACCAAGAAGTTCTGAGTCAAGTTTGAGCTCTACTACCTAGTGAAATGGATGAATTTTACAATTTCCAAAAGCACCAAAAAAGTGGCCTACCCAAATTATTACAAGGGGAAATCCTAAAATTTCCAGCTACACAACAAACAAAGACCCAAAATCCAGAAGCTGGAAGTTCTACCAAACAAGAAACCCTAGAAAACCTGGAGAAATCTGAGGTCTCGACTCAGAAGGGAAATATCCCAGATACAGAGATATTAGACAACCAGGGAAAATATCAAGAAGAGACAATAATAAATAAAGGAGAATATATACTGAAATCTTCACCTAAGAAATCAACTACTGAAGAAGTCGTGAAACAATTATCCACAACAATCGGCAACCCCATTGAGGTTGTCACACCATTACAGTTCACCAGAGGAAACCCTAATACAAAGGCAATGTTCATAATATATTTCACACCTATCCCTATTGAGGAGATACCTCCCACTGAGTTCCTTTTCAATAAGAAAAGAAAATTCGTAGTGAAGAAAGAAATGCACATCAGAGAGGGTGAAATGGTAAAAAAGAACAGAGTACTTTTGGATGGACAAAATCTAGAAGAAGAAAAAATTTCTACAGAGGTGGGAGGATCTTTGGGAGCTTTTGAAATGACCAACTTATTCTCAGTTGATAATCTGAAAGAAAGGTTGAGGCAGAGGAATCAAACGATAAGTCAGCTGCGAGATCAAATAAGGAATACAAAGAATAATATAAAAAACGAGGTCAGCAAAGGACTCGAATAGGCAAGAGCCAACGACAGACAAGAAATTCAACAACTTAAATATGATATTGAAGAGATACACAAGACTTCTCAAGCAAGTCAAGGGTAGGTCATTCAACCAGAAGAATTAGTAAAGAAGCTGCAAGCTAAATTAAGTTCCACTGAAAACAAGGTTGTAAATATAGTAGTGTTTCAAGCCTAAGCACTGGATGTGCATCAGAAGCTGGAAGCAACACAACAAAGCCTGTTTTCTAAGGTAGTGATCACCCAAGATTATTTTCAGGAGATTTATCAATCATTAGATAATATTGGTTTCACAAAAAAAGAGGCTACTGTAGCCTAGACCACCTTTCAAAAGGCAGTTGCGTCTTCGGCTAGAGAAGAGGTACCAATAACTCCCAAATTGGCTATCATAGAACGAATCAAGGGTGATATAATACTAAATACACGGGAGGCCAATATATCCAAAAATAAAAGAATGGCCAAAGAAATAAAGGAGGATTGTGAAGAGGCTTTTGATTTGATAGATAAAAAGTAACTAGGAATTGGAAAGTATGATTGTTCTGGAGTACTAGGACAAATCAATGTTATAAAACATCAACTTGACATCAAAGAAAGATTAAATTGTTATACCATTAATTCAATTTTAGGAACTTTTCTCATATAATTGAAAATAGAAAAAGCAAACATAAAAAATGACAAATCTTTTAACTTTTCTCTTCTCCATGGCTGTACCTGTTGCAAGACAACCTTGTATCAAGCCCAGTCTCACAGATCATACCGGTATTGATTTAAACTTGTTTAATACCATATTAGAGACCACTAACACCCAGGTTGAACTTGAATGTTCATGGACAATGATTGAACAAGACATAAGCGTCCGGGAACATTGGGAAGCTAGGCAAAGACAACTTAGAAATCAGCCATAGATTCTTTTTCCTAAAGAATTGATTTTCTGTTCATATTAATAACTATCTTTATTTTTTAGATGCCTTGACATTATACTTTGAATCCTTAAGTATAAACTCAGGAACAACATCTTTTTGGCATCGTTGTCAGGGAATGAAGACATAAAGTTATTTTTCCTTGGGAAGAACAAAATTGGTAAGTTTCTTTATTTGATAGTGAACAAAGATTGAATACATTATAAGGATATTTTTATTTGTCACTTGGTGACTCCACAATTAATAAACTGGCATTTAATCAAAAGAATACCAAAAAAAATCCAGACAATAAGCAGACTTCGCCTGTATCTGACCGAGAAAAAATTTTGAAACCAAGAAGATAACTTAAACATACTATAGTGTCAGTAAGTAAGGTTTATCAACCCAAATCAAATACTAAAGTTTTATTGGAACAATTAACTTCACAAGAAGTTCCTATCCAACCCATTTTCAGTGAAACATCTTCGGATAAATTTGAAGACGAAACCCTAAAACCATAATTGATTTCTTTCGATATTAAAGTTGACAAGATTACAACCTCTCAAAACTCTGAGGAATATATATATTACCTAGACTTGACTCATGTTGGGTCTCCTGAGTATACGTCCTACAAATCTAAAGAATCCAGTCCACATTTCCTTGTTCCCATATTTTCTAATTTTCTATCTCCTTAACCTTTTTCGCTAAATTCTTAAGGAGACGAAAGGTCACTACACATTCTTCAAAATCCTTTCATGAATCCAAAAGTTTCATCTCTTAAAGCATCAACGGCTACGGCCGGAGTAGGTGGTGCCAAAGGTACAAGAGGAGGAGGAGCAGGTCAAGTACCACCTCCACCTCCTATAATTTTTGCTAAGGTAGCTGCTAGATATGCTCCTCTGGTTCTCCCAGTCCCCCTCCATGACTTACCCAAAAATTATATGAAAAACCTGCCAAAGTTCACTAGAGAGGGAGATTTAACCGCAATTGAGAACATAAATTTCTTTGATCAATTTGTCGATATCATTGGCCTTGAGTACGAGGACGTTTATTCAAGGCTTCTCATTCAAACTTTCGAAGGTCAGGTGAGAACCTGGTTCCGAGGACTCCCAACAGGATCCATAGGATCATATGATGAGTTAAAAAATGATTTTATCAGATAATGGGGAGAAATGAAAGATCATCCTTACTATCTAACCGAGTTTGGAGCTTTGAGAAAGAAAAACTCAGAATTGGTTCTTGAGTTTACTCAAAGATTTAATAAATTATATAATAAGATTCCAGCCGAGGTTAAACCTTCCCAACCTCCAATGAAAGTAACTTTTGTAGGGGATTTTGAGAATGATTTCGATTTATTGTTAAGAGAAAGGAGATCTGTTGATCTCACTAAAATGCAGGATGATGTTGTAGAAATTGAATCAAACATGACGGCATCGGGAAAATTAAAAGATAAATTTGAAATGGGAAATAAAGAAACTAGATGGTACAGAGAAAAAGCATGACTCTCTGGATATGGGAGGTCTTCGAAAGATAATATGGATGACATGGCCAAAATAATTAAATAATTGTCAAATAAAATCTTGAAAATGGAATTAGATCAATCTAAGAATGATCACTTCCCTAGAAACGATTTCAGAACAAATCATAACCCTCAAATGCAACAAATACTAATTAAGAATGAAGAAAAAAAGATTCAAGCCCCCTTTAAAAATGAAAATTTTATAGGAAGAGAAGATATACAAAATTTTGAGGAGTTAGAAGAAGATATGAATAATGTTGGTGATGATTGTCAAGAAACTTATTTGACGAGACAAGATTATGAAAAATCTTTAAATACAAAATACAGGTTTGAAAATGACGAGAATAAAAATATTGCAAAGGATTCAGCTTATCAAGGAATTGTTGATAATATAATGGACGAAATCCAACAGAAATACAATCTAAGGCCTAGAAACAGGAATATTTTTGGACACACCTACCACACTTAGAGGGGGGGTGAATGAGTGTGGGGCTCTTTTTCCCAAAACTTCCCTCTTGCACAAAACTTGTCTATTAGCATTCAAAATTTATTCATTACTCATTGTTTTCATTTATAACCAGTTAGATGTAGGCACATATCAGCAACATATATCAACAATATATCATCAACAAGTCATCATCATAATGGACACAGAGAACACAAGATGTATGTACAAGTTTCTTTTTATTACGGACTACAATCCTTGGGTTTATCAGCAACAACTGAATAGAGTAAAACTCTATAAGAGCACCAGCTCTATATGCAAGACTCGACTTACATTCTCAGCACCAACTGAGATGAGGCAACAATCCTCAACATATATCAATCTGTCAATAGGTACGCGACCTGTCAGTAGTGCAACCCGAGTGTGAACGCACTCTGGCTCACTACAGCCCGCGTGTGAATTCATCCAGTGTATAATGTAACAAGCGTATGCTCTTGAGCACTTAGGGTTTTTCTTTGCTTCACATGCTCAGATCCTCTGCAACCTGCAATCACTTTCTCTTCATTCTTCCACTGTCCAAACTGACCCACAACCAGTCACAACACATCCAAGCTCTCCAATAGCTTTCTCATTATTATCAGACAAATCAGTAGGTGCAGACACTAACAGATCTCCCTAGATCCACCTGGATCTAGAACAAAACAGGACAAGACATGACTATTTCCCTAAGTTATGACCATTGAATTAGCTAGTAGGGAGGAACAAGTAACATACCTTTGTATTGCTTCCTAGGGTCTTTTTTTCTCCTGCTTCGCTTCGGTGCTCTCGTGAGGTCAAGACCAAGACAACACAAACCAACCAAAGTGAAGATAGAAAAATGTATTCAATCGTCAACTTATGTGTATGATCAAGGAATTACACAATAAAGTAAGAATGACTTTATGGGAAAAGGACATGCCGCTGTATCATATTAATCGAAAGTAGAAGATACAACCTGATTGCCTTGATGTCGCAAGCTTCCTTTCGGTGGCTCTTGGTTCCAACACACACACACTTTCTCTATCCTTGTATGAAGAAGATCCAATTCCTCTTGATAGACTTGCTAGAGTCTCCAAGCTCCTGTTCAAGCTAGGTCCTTCACACAATTCTTCACCAATTCTCCAATGAATCTTGCTTAACCTTTTCCATGAGAATTCCATCAATATATAGGAGAGGATGAGATGGTTACTTGGATAAGAATGATCCCACAATATCAGGAAAACCAGTAAAAAGATAACCATTCAAATGCCAACCCATTCTCTAGAAGATTCCCTTCTAGAACCATCAAGACTTCATCTTTTTCCAAGATTGAGAACAAGTTCGCACCCTAGCTATGTAGCACAGTGCGAGAAGTTCGCACCCTAGCTGAAGGAGCCTACGAGAATGAGTCATTCTCGCACCCTAGGATATAAGCAGCCTGTGAACTCTCTTCAAAAATATGTTTTCTGAGAAGAGATGAATGTCACTTTTCTCAGGAGAAAGTTCTTATTAGGAGCCTGAGTACACCATCATCAATACACCATCAAGATGACCAAAAACATGGGTAACACTCATGCTCCACAACAAGTCAATATGAATGTTGTATCAATCATGTATAAATAGCTAGTATAACATAACAATCATGTCACTACTAAATCACAAGAGTCTTTCTCACTCCATCCACCAAATCAACCAGATTGAGCCACATCATAGAATCCATACCAAGAATTCCCTAAGCATTCACAACATATCAAACAATAGAATCTATCAAGACAAAAATGTAACCATACCAGTTTCTTAGTGATAGATCTAAGGCCATAGAACGCAAATTTGGAACCTACCTCATCATCCAAGAGCTTGGCACCAACTCAAACACAAATCTCCATGAGGTTATTCATTCCACGCTCCTTGTACACAGTCAGCCTGCGTGTACACTCATCCTATACATATCCATCCCATGTGTACATGCACCCTATACACAGACAGCCTGTGTGGGCATCAGAAAATATGGTTTTTTGTGACTCCGAGACTTTTGATGTCAAGATCTCCGACATTGCCGAAACTTTGATGCGTCCATGAGATCCTCCTCTCACTCTCTTCCTTAGAATAGATCTTCAATCATGCTCAAGAGATCCACACCAATAAGATTCTCTCACAAGAAATTCTCCATCAATACTCCAAAAGATATTACCAAGAAGCTCTCCATTGATCCACAAAAAGGATTCTTACCAAATGTGCATTTTACAAGAGATCCTAGCTTCTTATTTATACTTTCATCTTCTAGGTCACTTAACCCATGTTTAGGTTACTTAACCCATTTCTAGGTCACTTAACCTATTTTCCTTATTTTAGGGTTAACCACTTTCCATGAATAGAAATTTCTCCAATACTTTATCATTTAAATATTCCGTCTTGATTTTGTCACTTTACTTTATCATTTAAATAATCTATCTTGATTTTGTCACTTTACTTTGTCATTTAAATAATGATTTCTTCTTTTCAAGAAATTTTACTTCTTTGACCTTTTGGGGCTTCAAGCCATCATATGGGGGTCCTCCAACTTCATTAGGCCATAACTCTCAAACCATGAGGAGTTATGTGACATTCCACATACCACCGGAAATGGCATGACAAGAACTATCCATCTAGGATAGTTTCACCAACAACTTCATTGATCTATATTCATAAATGCATCATATTAATGATCCATATTTATCAATTGGTTTCCACTTGGACATATATCATTCTCATCAAGGGCATCATATCAATGATCCATCTTTATCAATTGGTTTCCACTTGGACATATATCATTCTAATCAAGGGCATCATATCAATCAATTACTTGACATAAATTAATGACATCAATCAAACCAAACCATTTACATATGATCCAACAATCTCCCAAATAATCAAACCATTGGCATCAATGACAACATGATCCAACAATCTCCCCCTTTGGCATTGATGGCAATACCAACATTGATGTCAACTCCAATTACCAATATTGATGTCAACCTGTAGACAAGGCATGCTCTACATCAATAGTCAATGTGACTATCTCTCCACATCAATCTCTCCCTATCAATCGACATCAATCACATCAATGTGATTATATTTTTTATCATACCATTGTGTGATCTCACCATGAGAATACATCAATGTGATTATCTCTCCCCCTTTGACATCAATGGAAAAGGTCCATTCTCCTCTCGGGGTTGCTCCCCCTGTCTTGTTGCCGTTGTATAATCTCTCTCCTTTTGAACAAGGGATATCAATCTAATGTAATGCTTAAAATACATCGAACATACTCCCCCTGTGACCATCGCTCCCCCTGGAATTATGCTTCTGTGCTCTTTCTTCAAATATAGGTCTCTTTTATAGGTATGTATTTGATAAATATATCCTCCTAGAATCATGGGAAGAAGAATGACTCCCCCTAAGGGTATGTCTCCCCCTATCTTCTCTGGAAGATGAACAATATGCTACCATATGACAATCCTTGGACCTGTTCATGCATCAAACTTGTGCCATACCATACATCATGAAACAAAAGATATGTTATTAATTAAATAGAGAATCATGAACAATATATCCACCAAGTACATCATGTACCAAAATGTGCCCACCATGGACAACACCCATGTACATCAACAATGTTCCAAAAGATATCATCCATGAAATGTATCCACCATATGCCAAAATGTGCATCTACCAATATGCCAACATGTGCATCTACCATCCATGAATTTACCATCATACATCATTACTTGCACCAAGCAAGTATATCAACCATGTGTCAATAAGCTAAGACTCCCCATTGATGTACAACATGACTATCAACTACATGTCTCAATGTGTAGCCCATCCACATGAAAAATGCATGCACCATGATATCCAACAATACCATATGCTTCCAATAATACATCATAAGATATATCAATGAAACTTCAAAAAGTACCAG
>ML785612.1:503161-521831 GCA_009831015.1 Picea engelmannii | reverse complement strand
TTTCATTTTGAATCATCTTGTACTTGAACATTTAAGCGGGGTAAAAGGAGGTTTCCCCCTTGAAGAGGCTTATTATGTGAAATTATCTATGTTTCAAGGCGTTGAGTACTTTTCCTGAGGTTTTTCCATGCTATATTGATGTTTGGTTCTTAACACTCCCTAACTTAAAATTTTGGAATTACTTCACCTTGATGGGAACAAAATCAAATAAAGCGTGGTAGAACGATTAAGGTTGTTTTGATTATATTATAAAAATTTGAGGTCAGTTTTAGGAAAGGAAAACCATTATAAGCCTAACTCAAGAGCACTGAATGATTTAGTTTTCAAAGTTAAGTTTTGTGTTTTCTTTAGATGTGTTTCACAGAAATGAAATAATGACTCCATTTACCCAATAAAGGCACTCGGTCTACATGATCTTCTCATCCCGCAAGGAGACGAGATCCCTAGATGGAGCCTATGTTGAAACATATATTTTTCTAAGCCTTAGACTAAAATAAATTTCATTTTTGTTTAAATAAAAGCACAAAAATGCATTTGGATAATCACCATCAAAATGAAGTCTTCTGATCAATCCAACGGTTTAAATGTCTTAGAAGATTATGGAGCTACCATTTCAATTAATGAATCAATTTATATAAAGGTTTGCTTTCGAAATTTTGGGAGTCGAAGTTTTGCGAAGTATGAAGGTTCAATATTGAGCATCTTCGAAGTCTCGATACTCGAACTCATGAAAGTATTAAATGTTAAGCTGAATTCATTAAATATTATGAAAGATTAATAAAAAGTAAATCTCGTCGCGACTTCGCGATTTGGGATGCTCTTACATGTAAAGGATTTTGAAGTCCCATTACCCGAAGCCCCGACATTTTAAAACTAATCGTGATTAATTAAGAGAGTTGAATATGATTATAGTTAATTAAAACCTATCGCGACTTCGTGTTTCGTAAGTCTTAGTTTAAACTACTATAAAGATCCCTGAGACCCGAAACATCGAAACTTTATTAAGTGATAGGTATGATTAATTAGTGTATTAAATGAGGATTATAGTCTAATTAATCTATTGCTTGAAATTAACTTGGATACATTCAAATTATGTGTTTTTCCCAAGGTATCAACCATAAATGACATTAATATCTGATTTAGGGAAATGATTCCAAATAAGATCAGAATTTAACGCCCAAATATTTTTTATTAAAGGAATTAAACGTGTTGTCAGTGAAGGTATATGCATGGTTTATGTGTTTAAATCACTTTCTTGTTTTCTTAGAGTTGGCTTACCGAAGTAACTAGTTTTATGCATTCTCATTCTCTATAACAGGTAACAAAACTCTAAATTTGATATCATGGATCCATGGAAAGTGCCTAAAGAAGATGGTGAAATTTATGGCAATAACACAGATGTTATTTCTGATACTTCGCCCAGAAGTATAAACACAGTTAAAACCTAGACCATACAATACAAAGTGGTAAACTACCTTGATGATTCAAGCGACAATGAAAAGGATAACTTATCTACCAAATATAAGATTATTGCTCAAGTAGAGCTTCATAAGATAACAACCAGGTCGAGGCTTTTACCTTACATCAACATTATTGGATGGGCATTGGATCATGTAGATATCCTAACCAGAACGATATTAACCTCTCAGAAGGTAGTTGTTGGATCATTTCGACCGGAACACATACATGAGGTCATGTATAAATTGTCTACAACATCAAACTTCATTTATAACGCTAGTTTTCTAGTGAATTTTAATAATAAGGAGTGTGATCATTATGGAAAGAGTCTTTCTGACCTGATCAAAGACTGGTGTTCATGCCCCGAAACGTTCAGAGCTAAATCTCACGACACATATTCAATCTCTTCACTTGAACCACAGTTCATGTATATAGCCATGATGATGTGTAGAATTTATGGAAAAGACAACATGGCCCATTTATTTCTACCATGGGTTGCCATTATACACTCGGTGGTGGAAGGATTTTCTTTTGACTGGGCAAAGATATTTTCGGATAATTTGGCTAGCGAAATCTCAGAATACCAAACAAAGAAAACCAAAGGGCAACCAACTTCATTCTTTGTGTCAGCTTATATTATGGAAACTATTTGTTTCATTATGCCTTTCCCGCTGATGATCTGGAGTTGGACTCCAGACAGTGCAGAGCCAATTGATGGTTACCATTCAAAGCTCTGGGAAGACAAGGCAAAATATTTCTTTTATGAAATCTGTAATTAAGTAGTGGTGTCGATGCATATTGTTATATTTGGTCACCCACCGCCAAGAATTTGGTCCCTACATATGAATTACCATAATTTTTACCAGATAGACTGGTGTGCCATGAAGTTGCATGACAAATTGTACTCGGAAGGATTAACAAAGAGCTCAAAGTCATGCACAAAAAGATATGGCCATCTTATCCTTTGTCTATTGGTTCATTTTCCTTATTGGATTTCGTTCACTCCAAGATGGAGGCTGCAACATTAGAAGAAATAAAACTAGTTAACATTGAATTCAAGAAGCATGACCCACAGAGGGTCATGGGAAACCATATGGCCAGTTGCAATCTTAAAAATTATTAACATTAAGAGTCCCCTCATGAAGAAATTTTCTGGGGAGTAATATCTTACCAAGAAGTTTTGAGCTGAGTTCGAGCTCTGCTGCCTAGTGAAATGGCTGAATTTTACAATTTCCAAAAGCACCGAATAAGTGTCCTACCCAAAGTATTACAAGGGAAAAGCCTAAAATATCCATCTACACAACAAACAGAGACCCAAAATCTAGAAGCTGGAAGCTCTACCAAAAAAGAAACCCTAGAAAACCTGGAGAAATCTGAGGTCTCGACTTAGAAGGGAAATATCCCAAACACAGAGATATTAGACAACCAGGGAAAAGATCAAGAAGATACAATAATAAATAAATGAGAAGATAGATCATCATCTTCACCTGAGAAATCAAATATTGAAGAAGCTAGGAAACAATTATCCACAGAAATCGACAACCCCATTGAGGTTGTCACACCATTACAGTTCAACAGAGAAAACCCTAATATAGAGGCAATGTTCATAAGATATTCCACACCTATCCCTATTGAGGAGATACCTCCCACTGAGTTCTTTTTTAGTAAGAAAAGAAAATTTGTGGTGAAGAAAGAAATGCACATGAGAGAGGGTGCAATGGTAAAAAAGCACAGAGTACTTTTGGATGGACAAAATCTAGAAGAAGAATATTTTGCTATAGAGGTGGTAGGAACTTTGGGATATTTTGAAACGACCAACTTATCTCAAGTGATAATCTAAAATAAAGGCTGAGGCAGAGGAATCAGACGATAATTCAGTTGCGAGATCAAATAAAGACTATAGAGAATAATATCAAAAATGAGGTCAACAAAGGACTCGAATGGGAAAGAGACAACGACAGACAATAAATTCAACAACCTAAATCTGATCTTGAAGAGATACACAAGATTGCTCAAGCAAGTCAAGTGTAGGTCATTCCGCAAGAAGAGTTAGTAAGGCAATTGGAAGCTAAATTAAGTTCCAATGAAAACAAGGTTGTAAATATAGCAGTGTTTCAAGCCCAAGCACTGGAAGTGCATCAGAAGCTGGAAGCAGCACAACAAAGCCTATTTTCTAAGGGAGGGATCATCCCAGATTATTTTTGGGAGATAGATAAATCATTACATAATATTGGTTTTGGAGAAAAAGAGGCTACTACGACCCAAACCACCTTTCAAAAGGAAGTCGTGTCTTCGACTAGAGAAGAGGTACCAATAACTCCCAGATTGATTGTCGTAGAATGAATCAGGGGTGATATAATACTAAGGACATGGGAGACCAATATAGTCGAGAATAAAAGAATGGCCAAAGAATTAAAGGAGGATTGTGAAGAGGCTTTTGATTTGCTAGATAAAAAATCACTAGGCATTGGAAAGGACGATTGTTCTAGAGTACTAGGACAAATCAATGTTATAAAACATAAACATCACATCAAAGAAAGCTTAAATGAAGCTTGGATTTAAACTTCACAGTTGAAACAGGTTGACATCACTCAAATGGATAGATGGCTGGTAAAGCCAAATTTACAGTTGCAGTCAATAAATTTTGAAGATAAAAGGATTGAAGACAGGTTGTCGAAATTACAGAGAAAGATGTATCTTTTTGAAGCAAAGGATGTGGCAGAGCCTTCAAGAATATTAGTACAATTTCTAAGCAGGTGCATTGAGTGTCTCGAGCCAGGTGAAGAAAGTACCTCAAAGAATCAATGAAGTAATACATGCATGCCCATTCTACTAGTATGAGAGAGAGATAAAAAGGAACCAAGTGGAACGGTTCAAGTTTTTATTTTGTAACCATTACTATCTAGGAGTAGGGAGAATGCCAACCATATAGAGATGGTAACCTTTTGCATAAATATGGTTTCAAAAGACTAAAAGATGGTTTTTTTCTTGGCCAATGGTAATAGAGAAATCTCTCATTTTCGAGAATTAAGAAAAGTGCAGACCGTAGACTCCATATTTCGTCAATCATGAGTTATGTGTTCTTTTGTTCTTTCATATTCCAACATCTTTATTCACATGTTTTTTATGAATCCCTAATCACAACTTAGTACAACATATATTGTGGTTATATGTTTATTTATTTAACTAAATGCTTACAGATTTTCCTCCGTGTTTGCTATTAGCAAACATAATACTTGTGAGTTATTTAGATTACCATATTTTATGCTTCGTTAAAGGTTTCTCATCCATTTTCTTCTTTTGTAGCATAGTGAGATTCTTTTGTGATTGATGCCTCACTTTGTTTAAACAAATTTATGTTTAAACAAAGTGAGGCATCAATCACAGAAGAATCTCACACTGCTACAGAAGAAGAAAATGGATGATAAACCTTTAATGAAGCATAAAATATGGTAATCTAAATAACTCACAGGTCTTATGTTTTCTAATAGCAAACACAAAGGAAAATCTGTAAGCAATCAGATAACTAAATAAACATATAACCACAATAGATGTTGTACTAAGTTGTGATTAGGAATTCATCAAAAACATATGAATAAAGATGTTGGAATATGAAAGAACAGAAGAACACATAACTCAGGATTGACGAAATATGGAGTCTCTGGTCTGCACTTGTCTTAATTCTAAAAAAGGAGAGATTTCTCTATTACCATCGGCCAGGAAAAAATCCATCTTTTAGTCTTTTGAAACCATATTTATACAAAAGGTTACCAACCCTAGATGGTTGGAATTCTCCCTACTCTTAGATAGTAACAGTTACAAAATAAAAACTTGAACCATTCCACTTGGTTCCTTTCTATCTCTCTCTCATACCGGTAGAATGGGTATGCATATATTACTTCATTGATTCTTTAAAGTACTTCCTTCACCTAGCTCAAGACACTCGACGCACCTGCTTAGAAATTGTACTAATATTATTGAAGGCTCTGTCACATCCTTTGCTTAAAAAAGATACATCTTTCTCTGTAATTTCAACAACTTGTCTTCAATTCTTTTATCTTCAAAATTTATTGACTACAACTGTAAATTTGGATTTACCAACCATCTATCCATTTGAGTGATGTCAACCTGTTTCAATTGTGAAATTTCAATATGAGCTTCATTTAAGTTGTCTTTGATGTCAAGTTGATGTTTTATAACATTGATTTTTCCTAGTACTCCAGAACAATTGTCCTTTCCAATGCCTAGTGATTGTTTTTGTAGAAAATCAAAAGCCTCTTCACAATCCTCCTTTATTTTTTTGGCCATTCATTTATTCTCGGCTATATTGGCCTTCCATGTATTTAGTATTATATCACCCCTGATTTGCTCTATGATAGTCAATCTGGGAGTTATTGGTACCTCTTCTCTAGCCGAAGACACGAATTCCTTTTGAAAGGTGGTCTGGGCCATAATAGCCTCTTTTTCTCTGAAACCAATATTATCTAATGATTGATCTATCTCCCAAAAATAATATTGGACGATCCATACCTTAGAAAACAACCTTTGTTTTGTTGCTTCCATCTTCTGATTCACTTCCAGTGCTTGGGATTGAAACACTGCTATATTTACAACCTTGTTTTCAATGGAACTTCATTTATCTTGCAACTGACTTACGAACTCTTCTTTTTGAATTACCTTCCCTTAACTTGCTTGAGTAGTCTTGTGTATCTCTTCAAGATCAGATTTAAGTTTTTGAATTTCTTGTCTGTCATTCGCTCTTGCCTATTCAAGTCCTTAGTTGATCTCATTTTTGGTATTATCTGTATTCCTTATTTGATCTCACAACTGAATTATCATCTGATTCCTTTGCCTCATCATTTCTTTTAGATTATCAACTGAGAATAAGTTGGTCGTTGCAAAATATGCCAAAGATTCTGCCACCTTTGTAGCAAAATCTTCTTCTTCTATATTTTGTCCATCTAAAAGTAATCTGTGATTTTTTACCATTGCACCCTCTCTCATGTGAATTTCTTTCTTCACCACGTGTTTTATTTTCTTACTGAAAAGAACTCAGTGGGAGGTATCTCCTCAATAGGGATATGCGTGAAATTGCTTATGAGCATTGCCTCTGTATTAGAGTTTCCTCTGGTGAACTGTAATGGTGTGATAACCTCAATGAGGTTGCCGATTTTTGTGGATAACTATTTCCCAGCTTCTTCAGTAGTTGATTTCTCAGGTGAAGACGACGGTCTATCTTCTCCTTTATTTATTATTGTCTCTTATTGATCTTTTCCCTGGTTGTCTAATATCTCCGTCTTTGGGATATTTCCTTTCTGAGTCAAGACCTTAGATTTCTCTAGGTTTTCCATGGTTTCTTGTTTGGTAAAGCTTCCAGCTTCTATATTTTGGGTCTCTGTTTGTTGTGTAGCTGGATATTTTAGGCCTTTCCCTTGTAATACTTTGGGTAGGACACTTCTTCATTGATTTTGGAAATTGTAAAATTTATCCATTTCACCAGGAAGCAGAGCTCGAACTCGGCTCAGAACTTCTTGGTAAGATCTTACCCCTTGGAACATTTCGTCATGAGGGGACTCTTAATGTTCATACTTTTTAAGATTGAAACTGGCCATATGGTTTCCTATGACCCTTTGTGGGTCATTCTTATTGAATTCAATGTTAACCAGTTTTGTTTCTTCTAATGTTGCATCCTCCAACTTGGAGTGACCGAAATCCAATAAGGAAAATGAACCAATAGACAAAGGAAAAGTTGGCCATATATTTTTCTACACGGCTTTGAGCTCTTTTCTAATCCCACTGAGTACATTTTGTTGTTTTTGAGTTTATACCTAAGGATTCAAAGTATAAGGTCAAGGCATCCAAAAAAATAAAGAGAGTTCTTAATATGAACATAAAATCAATTCTCTAGGAAAAAGAAGCTATGGCTGATTTCTAAGTTGTCATTGTCTAGCTTCCCAACGTTCCTGGATGTTTATGTCCTGTTCAATCACTACCCATGAACGTTCAAGTTCAACCCGGGTGTTAGAGGTCTATAAGATGGTATTAAACAAGTTTAAAGCAATGTTGGTCTGATCTGTGAGACCAGGTTGAATATTAGGGTTTCTTGCAATAGGTACAATCATGGAGAAGATAAATGTTAAAAGATCTATTGTTTTTTATGTTTTCTTTTTTTGTTTTCAATTATATGAGAAAAGTTCATAAAATTGAATTAATGGTATAACAATTCAGAGGCCATTTTCCATGTTTGAGTTAATTTTGAAAATAATGAATGTGATGAAAGAAAACATAAATTTGTTTAAACAAAGTGAGGCATCAATCACAGAAGAATCTCACTCTACTACAGAAGAAGAAAATGGATGAGAAACCTTTAATGAAGCATAAAATATGTTAATATAAATAACTCACGGGTCTTATGTTTGCTAATAGCAAACACAGAGGAAAATATGTAAGCAATCAGATAACTAAATAAACAAATAACCATAGTAGATGTTGTACTAAGTTGTGATTAAGAATTTGTCAAAAACATATGAATAAAGACGTTGGAATATGAAAGAACAGAATATCACATAACTCAGGATTGACGAAATATGGAGTCTCTGGTCTGCACTTGTCTTAATTCTCGAAAAGGAGAGATTTCTCTATTACCATCAGCCAGGAAAAAAACCATCTTTTAGTCTTTTGAAACCATATTTATACAAAAGGTTACCAACCCTAGAAATTTGGCATCCTCCCTACTCCTAGATAGTAACAGTTACAAAATAAAAACTTGAACCGTTCCACTTGGTTCTTTTCTATCTCTCTCTCATACCGGTAGAATGGGCATGCATGTATTACTTCATTGATTCTTTGAAGTACTTCCTTCACATGGCTTGATACACTCGACGCACCTGCTTAGAAATTATATTAATATTATTGAAGGCTCTGTCACATCCTTTGCCTCAAAAAGATACAACTTCTTTGTAATTTTGGAAACCTGTCTTCAATCCTTTTATCTTCAAAATTTATTGATTGCAACTGTAAATTTGTCTTTACTAGCCATCTATCCATTTGAGCAATGTCAACCTATTTCAACTGTGAAATTTCAATATGATCTTCATTTAAGATTTATTTGATGTCAAGTTGATGTTTTATAACATTAATTTGTCCTAGTACTCCAGAACAATCATCGTTTCCAATGCCTAGTGATTTTTTATCTAGCAAATCAAAAGCCTCTTCAAAATCCTCCTTTATTTCTTTGGCCATTCTTTTATTCTCGGCTATATTGACCTCCCATGTATTTAGTATTATATCACCCTTGATTCGTTCTACGACAGTCAATCTGGGAGTTACTGGTACCTCTTCTCTAGCCGAAGACACTACTTCCTTTTGAAAGGTGGTACGGGCCGTAGTAGCCTCTTTTTCTCTGAAACCAATATTATCTAATGATTGATCTATCTCCTGAAAATAATATTGGATGATACCTACCTTAGAAAATAGGCTTTGTTGTGCTTCTTCCAGCTTATGATGCACTTCCAGTGCTTGGGCTTGAAACACTTCTATATTTACAACCTTGTTTTCAGTGGAACTTAATTTAGCTTGTAGCCGCCTTACTAACTCTTCTTACTGAATGACCTACCCTTGACTTGCTTGAGAAATCTTGTGTATCTCTTCAAGATGAGATTTAAGTTGTTGAATTTATTGTATGGCATTGGCTCTTGGCTATTCGAGTCCTTTGTTGACCTTGTTTTTGATATTATTCTCGATATTCCTTATTTGATCTCGCAGATGACTTATCATCCGATTCCTCTGCCTCAGCCTTTCTTTCATATTATGAACTAAGAATAAGTTGGTCGTTGCAAAAGCTACCAAAGAGCCTGCCACCTCTGTAGAAAAATCTTCTTCTTCTAGATTTTGTCCATCCAAAAGTACTTGGTGCTTTTTTACCATTACACCCTCTGTCATGTGCATTTATTTATTCACCACAACTTTTCTTTTATTATTGAAAAAAAACTCGGTGGGAGGTATCTCCTCGATAGGGATATGCGTGAATTCACTTATGAACATTGCCTCTATATTACAGTTTCCTCTGGTGAACTGTAATGGTGTGACAACCTCAATGGGGTTTCTGATTTATGTGAATAATTGTTTCCGAGCGTATTTAGTAGTTTATTTATCAGGTGAAGATGATGGTCTATATTCTCCTTTATTTATTATTGTCTCTTCTTGATCTTTTCCCTGGTTGTCTAATTTCTCTATCTCTGGGATATTTCCCTTCTGAGTCAAGACCTCAAATTTCTCCAGGTTTTCCATGGTTTCTTGTTTGGTAGAGCTTCCAACTTCTAGATTTTGGGTCTTTGTTTGTTATGTAGATAGAGATTTTATGCTTTTCCCTTGTAATAATTTGGGTAGGCCACTTCTTCGGTGCTTTTGGAAATTGTAAAATTCAACCATTTCAATAGGACGCAGAGCTCGAAATTGGTTCAGAACTTCTTGGTAAGATCTTACCCCTCAGAACATTTCGTCATGAGGGGACTCTTCATGGTCATACCATTTAATATTTCAACTGGCCATCTGGTTTCCCACAACCCTCTGTGGGTTGTGCTTCATGAATTCAATGTTAACCAATTTTATTTCTTCTAATGTCGTAGCCTCCACCTTGGAGTGACCGAAATCCAATAAGGAAAATCAACCAATAGACAAAGGAAAAGATGACCATATATTTTTCTACATGGATTTGAGCTCTTTTCTAATCCCACCAAGTACAGTTTGTCATGTAAATTTAGGGCACACCAGTCTGTCTGGTAAAAATTGCGGTAATGCATATGGAGGGACCGAGCATCCGAAAAATCTGATATAAGAGAGTGTTCCTCTATGTACCAGTCTACTACCTTACCCAAGTTAACCATAACCTTGTCTGAAATTCTTGGCAGTGGGTGACCAAATATAACAATATGCATCGACATCACTACCCAATTACAGATTTCATAAAAGAAATATTTTGTCTTGTCTTCCCAGAGCTTTAAATGGTAATCGTGAATTGGTTCTACACTGTCTGGAGTCCAGCTCCAACTCATCAGCAGGAAAGGCATCATGAAACAGATAGCGTCCATAATATAAGCTGACATAAAGAATGAAGTTGGTTTCCCTTTGGTTTTCTTTGTTTGGTATTCTGAAATTTCACTAGCCATATTATCCGACAATATCTTTGCCCATTCAAAAGAAAATCCTTCCACCACTGAGTGTATAATGGGAACCCATGGTAGAAATAAATGGGTAGTGTTCTCTTTTCCATAAATTTTTCACATCATCATGGCTATATACATGAATTGTGGTTCAAGCGATGAGATTGAATATACACTGTGAGATTCAACTTTGAACTTTTTGGGGCATGAACACCAACCTTTGATTAGGTCGGGAAGACTCTTTCCACACTGATCACACTCCTTATTATTAAAATTCACTAGAAAACTGGAGTTATAAATGAAGTTTGATGTTGCAGACAATTTATACATGACCTGTATGTGTTTCGGTCGAAATGATCCAACATCTACCTTCAGAGAGTTGAATATCGTTCTAGTTGGGATATCTACATGATCCAATGCCCATCCAATCATGTCACTGTAAGGTAAAAGCCTCGGCCTAGTTGCTATATTGTGTAGCTCTGTTTGAGGGATAATCTTATATTTGGTAGATAAGTTATCCTTTTCATTGTCACTTGAATCATCAGGGTAGTTTACCACTTTGTATTGTATGGTGTTGAACACATGCATCCAAGTTTTAACTGTGTTTATACTTATGGGAGAAGTATCATAAATAACGTCTGCGTTATGGATGGAACTTTCACCAACTACTTTAGGAACTTTCCGTGGAGCCATGATATCAAATTCAGAGTTCTGTTACCTATTACAAAGAATGAGAATGCATAAAACTAGTTATTTTGCTAAGCTGGCTCTAAGAAAACAAGAAAGTGATTCAGAACTAAAACTATTATTTTCTTTAAACGCATAAACCATGCGTATACCTTCACTGACAACGCGTTTAATTACTTTAATAAAAAAGATTTGGGCATTAAATTATGATCTTATTTGGAATCATTTCCCTAAATCAGATATTAATGTCATTTATGGTTGATACCTCAGGAAAAGCACATAATTTGAATGTATCCGAGTTAATTTTAAGGAATAGATTAATTAGAGTATAATCCTCATTTAGTACACTAATTAATCATACCTATCACTTAATCAATTTTCGGCGTTTCGGGTCTCAGGGATATTTAAAGCAGTTTAAACTAAGACTTACGAAACGTGAAGTCACGACAGGTTTTAATTAACTATAATCATATTCAACTCTCTTAATTAATCACGATTAGTTTTAAAACGTCGGGGTTTCAGGTAATGGGACTTCAAAATCCTTTACATGTAAGAGCATCCCAAATCGCGAAGTCGCGACGAGATTTACTTTTTATTAATCTTTCATAATATTTAATGAACTCGGCTTAACATTTAATAATTTCATGAGTTCGAGTATCGAGACTTCGAAGATACTCAATATTGAACCTTCGTACTTCGCGAAACCCCGACTCCTGAAATTTCAAAAGAAAAACTTTATATAAATTGATTCATTAATTGAAAAGGATGCTCCATAATCTGCTAATACATTTAAACCATTGGATTGATCAGAAGACTTCGTTTCGACGATGATTATCCAAGTGCATTTTTGTGCTTTTATTTAAACAAAAATGAAATTTCTTTTAGTCTAAGGTTTAGAAAAATATGTGTTTCAACATAGGCTTCATCTAGGGATCTCATCTCCTTTCGGGACAAGAAGAACATGTAGACCGAGTGCCTTTATTGGGTAAATGGAGTCATTATTTCATTTCTATGAAACACATCTGAAGAAAACAAAAAACATGATTTTAGGATTTCATCCTTAACTTTGAAAACTAAATCATTTGGTGCTCTCCAGTTAGCATTATGATGGTTTTCCTTTCCTAAAATTGACCTCAGATTTGTATAAGATAATCAAAACAACCTTAATCATTCTACCAAGCTTTATTTGATTTTGTTTGCATCAAGGTGAAGTAATTCCAAAATTTTAAGTTAGGGAGTCCCATTAGCTTAGAATGTAGATCTAGATGAAAAGAGAAATAGTTACCAGAGCATCTTATAATTCATGTATAACAACCTATCAGATATGTAGACATCGCTTCACTACCATCGAGCCTGTTCAAGACCTCGTTAAAGTTATCATATTTCCCACATTGAATTTCCTTTTACCACTTCAATTATTAATTTAGCATTTAAATGTTGAGATGAGGGAAATCATTTAATGAATTTCCTTTCATCATCTCTTTTTGATTAGATGGGGGAAATCGTTTTATGAATTTCCTTTCACCATCTGTCTTGTTTCAAAATATGAAGTGGGGGCAATCAATCGGTATGCAATATACATGGGAAGATATTTGTTTATAATTTAACAACAAAGATCTGTCAACTCACTTTAATTAGTCTGGACTAATCATTTTCTGACCTTCAAACATCTTTGCCTTCGGGGAAGTTCTCAAGGGGAGTTCCGATTATCATTATTTTTTTTAGGGACTTTCCTTGAGCAACACTAATCAGTTTAATCCTGTTAGAAGAACTAAGATAGTTAGTATTAACCTCAAACATACTTTTGGTTCAGTTAAAGTTAGAGGAATTATAATAATCTTTACCTATTCTCGTTTGAATATTTGTTTATGATTTTCCAAAGTTAAGGTGAGAACTTTCTCCCCTAATGAAGCTCATGGGATGATATCAAGAATCATGTGAATAAATAGCTTGAACATGAACAGGGGAAAAGAAAGAGGTTTCAGATGTGCATCAGAAGCTAGAAGAAGCACAACAAAGCCTGTTTTCTAAGGTAGGGATCATCCAAGATTATTTTCGGGAGATAGATCAATAAGTAGATAATATTGGTTTCAGAGAAAAAGTGGCTACCGCAGCCCGGACCACCTTTCAAAAGGTAGTCGTGTCTTCGAATAGAGAAGATCTACCAGTAACTCCCAGATTGACTGTCCCAAAACGAATCAGGGGTAATAGAATACTAAATACATGGGAGGCCAATATAGTCAAGAATACAAGAATGGGCAAAGAAATAAAGGAGGATTGTGAAGAGGATTTTTATTTGCTAGATAAAAAATCACTAGGCATTGGAAAGGACAATTGTTCTGGAGTACTAGGACAAATCAATGTTATAAAACATCAACTTGACATCAAATAAAGCTTAAATGAAGCTTAGATTGAAATTTCACAATTGAAACAGGTTGACATGGCTCAAATGGATAGATGGCTAGTAAATCCAAATTTATAGTTGCAAACAATAAATTTTGAATATAAAAGGATTGAAGACAGGTTGCCAAAATTATAGAGAAAGTTGTATCTTTATGAGGAAAAGGATGTGACAGATCCTTCAAGAATATTAGTACAATTTCTAAGCAGGTGCATCGAGTGTCTCGAGCTAGGTGAAGGAAGTAATTCAAAGAATCAATGAAGTAATACATGCATGCCCATTCTATTGGTATGAGAGAGAGATAGAAAGGAACCAAGTGGAACGGTTCAAGTTTTTATTTTGTAATCGTTACTATATAGGAGTAGGGAGAATTCCAACCGTCCAGGGTTGGTAACCTTTTGTATAAATATGGTTTCAAAAGACTAAAATTTGGCTTTTTTCCTGGCCGATGGGAATAGAGAAATATCTCCTTTTCGAGAATTAAGACAAGTGCATACTAGAGACTCCATATTTCGTCAATCCTGAGTTATGTGTTCTTCTGTTCTTTCATATTCCAACATCTTTATTCATATGTTTTTGATGAATTCCTGATCACAACTTAATACAACATCTACTGTGGTTATATGTTTATTTAGTTATTAGATTGCTTACAGATTTTCCTATGTGTTTACTATTAGCAAACATAAGACCTGTGAGTTATTTAGATTACCATATTTTATGCTTCATTAAAGGTTTCTCATCTATTTTCCTCTTTTGTAGCAGAGTGAGATTCTATTCTGATTGATGTCTCACTTTGTTTAAACAGCTTTAAGTTTTCTTTCATCACATTCATTATTTTCAAATTTAACTCAGACACGGAAAACAACCTCTGAATTGTTATACCATTAATTGAATTTTATGAACTTTTCTCATATAATTGAAAATAGAAAAAGCAAAAATAAAAAACAACAGATATTTTAACTTTTCTCTTCTCCATGACTGTACATGTTACAAGACAGCCTAATATTGATCCTGGTATCATGGATCCGACCAAAATTTCTTTAAACTTGTTTAATACCATCTTAGAGACCGCTAACACCCGGGTTGAACTTGAACATTCATGGGCAGTGATTGAATAGGACATAAGAATCCGAGAACATTGGGAAGCTAGGCAAAGACAGCTTAGAAATCAGCCATAGATTCTTTTTCCTAAAGAATTGATTTTCTCTTCATATTAAGAACTCTCTTTATTTTTTCGGATGTCTTGTCCTTATACTTTGAAGCCTTAAGTATAAACTCAGGAACAACATCTTTTTTAATTGAAAATGCGGCTCCATAATTTGCTAAAACATTTAAACCGTTGGATTGATCGGAAGACTTCATTTCAATGATGATTATACAAGTGTGTTTTTGTTCTTTTATTTAAACAAAAATGAAATTTATTTTAGTCTAAGGTTTAGAAAAATATATGTTTCAACAATAAGAATGAGAAAATTGTCAAATTTCCTTGCATGTTATGAAAAGGTGATCATTACTATCACCTTTGTCCTCGTATGAACGAGGCTTCTTCTCTTTTGGAAAAGATTAAACTTCCAAATGGTTATCATAATATTCCTCCCAACCCATCATTAGTTGATGGAATGGTCAATTCGGTTCCATCCCTGGTCAGTCCGGTTGATTAGGTGGTCAATATGGTTTCATCCTTGGTTGAACCACTAACCAAAGTAGTTGATCCATTTCTATCATCGATCAGCCCCACTTTTCATTTGAAAAGTGAAACCCAAGTGAATAATCCAATCCCTTCATTGGTCAGTCCCACCCTTCATCTGAAGAGTGTCAAAGTGGTCGCTCTAGTTCTGCCATCAGTCAATCCCACTCCTCTCTTGAGTAGTGCCAAAGAGGTCGATCCAGTTCCGCCATCGGTCGATCCCACTCCTC
Organism: Picea engelmannii; assembly: GCA_009831015.1. NCBI lineage: Eukaryota > Viridiplantae > Streptophyta > Pinopsida > Pinales > Pinaceae > Picea > Picea engelmannii. Next base: position 506,207 of record ML785612.1, on the reverse strand, counting down.
CCTTGAGTAGTGAAAAATTGGTTTCTCTTGTTACATCATCATTCAATCCCACTCCTCCTCTGAAGAGTACCGAAGTGGTCGCTTGGTTACATCATCGGTCGATCTCACTCTTCATCTAAAGAATGAAAACAAAGTGGTCGCTCTGGTTACACCATCCATCGACCCCATTCTCCCCTTGGATAATAAAACCCAAGTGGTCGATATGATACCATCATCGGTTGATCCCACTCTCCCTCTAAAGATTAAAGCCAATACTACCCATGTTTTTTTCGTTGATACAAAATCTACCATGAAGGGGGGATTTCTCCTTCTCTCGTGAAACCCCCTCCAAGTAATGAGGCCATCCTTTTTGATTGGGGTGTGCTAACTGGACCTTGTCTTCCCTCTCACATTCCTTTCAAGATTTCAGTAAAGGTTTGTGGTTGGGCCGTTCCTTAGACACTGATATATGAAGGTGCGTCTGTTATTATTTTATCCTCTATTGCTTGGCAAGCTTTTGGTTATCCTCAGCTTGTACCAGTTATGCAGAATATGTAATATTTTAACAAAAGAACCAATCACCCTTTAGGAGTCCTTCCTCATTTTTCTGTAACTTTGGGAGGGAAATCTTTCTTTATTGATGTTATGGTAGTCCAGGACCCCTTGGATTTCAATTTACTCCTTGGGAGAGATTATGTCTATGCCATGAAATATATTGTGTCCACTCTTTTTCGTGTGATATTTTTCCCTCACGATGGAAGAATTATGGCTATTGATCAACTTTCATGTGTTGGTACTGACTTGATTACCAACCCAATGACCTCCCTAAATGGTTCTCATATGTAGATGGTATCGCCCCCACCACAGTTCAATTATGTGGTCTTATCTCCCATGCCCTTAGTTGTCAATGAAGCTTACCCTGTCACTGTAAGCTCATCCTCTTATGACTTAGATCCGGTAGTTGAAATGGTGATCTCTTCGATAGGGCTAGTAGAGAATGATATCCTTACCCCTGTCGTGGCCCTCGACATCTATTCCTTCCAGAGCATTGTTCTTTCGTCCAGTGAAGATCTCTTGGAATCCATGACCGAGTTCGATCCCTTGACATGGTTCCCTTCCAGAGAAATGTCCTCTTGGAATCCATGATCAAGAAGAGGCTACGAGCATAGTTTTTCTTCTCTATGGAAAGCTTGTTAAAAAATGAAACAGAGGCTATGAGCATAGTTTTCCTCTCTATGGAAAGCTCGTTAAGAAATGAAACAGAATCTACGAGCATAGTTTCTCTTCTCTGTGGCAAGCTCGTTAAAGAATGAAATAGAGGTCATGAGCATAATTTTTCCTCTCTGTAGCAAGATCATTAAAAAATGAAATAGAAATCTGGGGATTCAACCTGGAGCCCTGAACATAGTTATTTTCCTGTGTCAAGATCGTTAAAAAATGAAATAGTCACCTCTCATACCAATTCGATTCTTTCATTAGGTCTCATATTTGAACCTTCATTTCATCCACCCTTATCTGTTTTCTCCATCTAGTATAGAAATTGGTGACAACCTCAAAGTCGGTGAATGAATTGAATCTTAGGGAGGCATGTCTCCAACCTTTGATTATCATTCTGGAGTTAATGTCCTAGATTTTCAAGCTGGGGGCAGACTACCAACCATCCATGGGTATCCCTAATTTTGGAAATTAGGTTGGGAATTTACAAGAATACTTTAATTTTGTTTCAATCTTGTGTAAAAATGAAACCAATACCGAGCTTAGTCTTTGTTATTTCCCTTGCTCGTAAATACATGAGAATGTAACTGAGTAGACTTTTATCACCTTTTTGGAATCGTCAAGGTTATACAAAAAAGGAACCCCCTGGAGTCTCCTTTAAGCTCTTTTTAGACTCTCTAAACTTGAAAATATTGGTGAGTGATCTTGCTTCCTTTCATGCTCGTTAAAAGGTTTGAAAGGTCATATTTAGAGTGGTAGTTTATCTCTTTTTTGGCCTCGCGAGACTAAAATTATGAAAAAAGGACAACCCTGGAGTGGCCTTTAAGTTTTTTTCAAACTCTCTAAACATGAAAAACCACTGAGTTTTCATTCTCTGGACTCGTTAAAAATTACATATTGAAGGGCCCATATGGGACCAAACCCTTACTTCTTCCATTTCATTAAACAAAGGTATAGGAACTTACCGAAGGTGAGTTATATAGAGAATGTGTTATCCTCCTCAAGCTCATTAAATTAAAAAGAGGTACTCATATATCTGGGTGGGGGAAAAAATTGAAGGAAGTGGGTCAAGTTTTTGAGAATCCTTTATGGCATCTTTTGTCTCCCTTGAACATGGCACCTGTTTGTGTCTCGTCCTATAGTTGGGTAATCCACTTGTCTCTGAGTCATACCTGTTATCACCGAAATTTCATCCGCACATGGCGACAAGAACTCCGCATCGTCAAAACAACAATGAAGTCATTCATGGCACTGAATTAATTTCACAGCATTCCAGAAGGGTCAAAAACTATACAAAGTAACCAAAAATTGAAGGGCGCTTCACAGTAGTTTGGTGCACACGCACATGCGCAGGACAAGAACGTACTCTGCGCGCATGCACGCACGACTCATGGTTGTCAACGACAAAACCCACGCACCTGCTAAAATGGCGCATTTATTGAATTAGCCGGCCTCTCAACTGCTTATGGACCAGCTCCCAATCTAATTTGACTCCCAAATTCGAGCTGAATCCATAGGGTAGGCGGGTTTATGACCTAAGGAAGCCCTAAAGGGCCCCTGTTCACACTTTGAAGAGGTTACATAATCGCCCGAGGATCTGCTATAAAAAGCCGAGAAGATACATTGTTTTCGCAAGGAATTTAAGGCATTGTTATGCTGCTCAGATTGTTAAGGACTCATTCTTTAACGATAACACATCGGCAGCATCGCTGGGAGTTCTTTCACTGTCATGCTCAGTTCTTCTCATTGTAAGGAAAACAAACTTTGTGAGGGCCTCAAAGAGCCTTCCGTTGGGGGAAGAAGGAACCACAGTTCTCTTCCTTCATCGTGCTCCGATTTCATCAATTGACCA
>ML785612.1:454525-487970 GCA_009831015.1 Picea engelmannii | reverse complement strand
AATTTGTTTTCAGTTGATATTAGCTTGTAGTTTGTTTTGTTTCCTCTAACCCTTTCCTCCACAGCTGTCATGCCCTGCAAGACCCAACAGGGCATGTAAGCACCCTCGATTTGCTCACCAGGTGACGAATTGGGTGCGAACAATACCAATTCCATGTGTTGTCATAATTTTTCGTCCTATCAAAGAGTGCTCTTATTGTCATCATATTACATTTTGGTACTCATTGAGTCAATGTTTCCAAGTCATTTGTCATGCCTTATCAAGTTCAAGGGAAGTTTCAATTCAAACAATCCATATGCAATATTACCAGTTTCCATTTCCTGTGTCAATCCATACTCATTTGTTTCACCATCTTACATCACTTTCCTATGTCAGTTTTTTGTCGTTAATGGGGGATACATAAAGGCCCTCCTTCGATGAGTCTTTTCCTATCAACTTCGACACATCATCCAGGAATTAGACTTAGAAACCAATTAGTACCTTGGGACTTGCATGCCTCAATGGAAGGCCTTCTCACTTATAACAGTCGGTTTACATCATTGACCTCTGACCGGATGATTCCATGAATGTTCAACTTCAGCTCATTTCTTCACATTCATTGGAATGTACTAGGGTACCTTGGGAGTCATTGACATCATTGGTGATTTCCCTCGTACTTGTTAACGGCTTACCTCAATGACCAGTAATCAAGTGGGTTGTACCATGTTCGACATCAAAACATCTATTCACATGGCTAGATTCATACAACATTGGGATTGGGACGAAGACCCTGGGTTAATATTTGACTCTGTTAAACTGCTTTTCCCAGGTTGCGAAGGAGATAACTTGAGCATGTTAATATATATATTGTCACATAAATTCACATTGTATTGGTCTGTGGCTATGTTTTATCATCTCGTAGCTCCACTGTGTATTTTTTCGTGGCTACGATCAGTTCATGTCATGGAGGTATGGATCCACATTGTATATTTGGTGGCCATATCCTTAGTCAATATTTTTCATGGATCCGCATTGTATTGGTCAGTGATTGTACTTTGATTCATATCATATTCTGAGCATAGGTATGTCGGCCTCAGAAATGGAACATATTTTAATATTGTTTGATGGTTGTTTGCAACTTCTTCGAGGTTCTCCAACTCCACACCCTTGCATTAAAGATTTGTAAAGTGTTTCGGCCATCATTCTCTCTTCTCACCTCACACTTTAGGGGGCATTCTATTACACATGAAATTTTCACACCTAGGTACCTCGCCGTAAGTGTCGTAAAGTGTCATATAAGTTTCTCATACACCTCGACACCATGGAATAACCTATGTCACAATCCCTAGTCAATGTGGAGGAGGTATATATTACATGAAGGCCAAAATACCAAGTGCACATGAATTATTATTAATATTCATGAAAACGAAAGTAACTAAGTGTGAGAATCCACCTCACATTTGGTTTCCTATTTTTTAGGGAAGGTGGAGGATCTCATGGATGGTTGAAATATTTCCTCCTTAAAATCCTTGAGAGATATTTCCTCCCTAAAATCCTTAAGAAATATTTTCTCACTAAATATCTTAGAGATCCATTTTTTAGTGCATCTAATGAGATATCCTTTCCATGGTGGTTAAGCCTCCAAATCTTATATAATGAGGGATTTCCATGGACAAGGAGGGGATGGAGAAGTTTAGATATACCAAACTTATTATCTCATAAGGAAGATAGTGGAAGGAAATTGGAGGTATCAAACTTATGGTCTTGGGAGCTTTGTGCAAGGGCTGGAAGAGGAGGAATTGGAGAGGTTGTTGTGACTTCATCAATGGTTTGTAAGTATCTCTTTTGAGTTCTCATTAATACATGTGCTTGGCATGTTTCCTTCAAGATTGTGTACATTTTCATGAGCTTGTCTTTTGGATAAATATAGCTTTAAACTAATCATGGTATAATAGAAAGTATGCATTGTATCTATTGTTCATTGGATTGCAAGACTCATTAAAGGACTTGGAGATCAAGCCCAACTTGGATTGAGTGAGGAAAAACTTTTTAAAAAGGTACTCGTACTTTCTTCCTCTTCTCTATTGACTAGATTAGATATGTTTAAAGGAAAGTCAGTGTTCAAAGTTAGCACTTTTCTGTCTTGGTCATAGGGGTCTAGGATCCAAGAGGGATTCACCTGTCTGCAGGGGAATTTTCCTACAACACAAGTGAAGGAAATGCAAGGCATGGAATGGCATGTCATGGCAAGGAAAGGCATGGAAAGGCATGGCATAGAAAGTGAAGGAAATAAAATGAATGGCATGGCATGGCATGGAAAGGTATGCAAAGTAAAGGCATGGCATGGAAAGGCATGTAAGGTGAAGGGAATGCAAGGCATGGCATGGAAATGCGAGGCATGAAAAATCAACGCATGGCATGGAAAGGAAAGGCATGACATACCTTGCATTCACTTTCCTTGCCTTCACTTACCTTTCCTTTCCTTGCATTCAAGGAATGGCATACCTTTCCTTAAATGCATGAGATAACATTCCAAGGATACCATACCATACCATGCCATACCAAGGCAAGGAATACCATACCATAGCAAGGCAAGGAAAACCATACCATACCATACCATTACATGAAAAGGAAAGGAATACCATACCAAAATATGGCATGGAAATGAAAGGCTTACCATACCATACTATACCATACCATACCATGCCAAGGATACTATACCATACCATGGCAAGGTGAGGCAAGGCATACCATACCATACCATACCACACTATGGCTTGGCAAGGAAAGGCATACCATACCATACCATGCCTTGGAAAGTAAATGAAAGGCATACCATACCATACCATGGCAAGGCAAGGCATAGCATAGCATACCATACCATACCATACCATGGAAAGGCAAAGCAAGGCAAGGCATACCATACCATGCCAAGGATACCATACCATACCAAGGAAAGGCAAGGCATACCATAACATACCATACCATGGAAATTCAAGGAATACCATACCATACCATACCATAGCATGCCAATGATACCATACCAAGGAAAGGCATACCATACCATACCAAGGAAATACATGAAAAGGAAAGGCATGACAAGAAAAGGAATGCAAAGGAAAGGAATTTCATGGCATGGAAAGGCAAGAAAAGGCATAACATGGCATGACAAGGAGAGGCAAGGCAAGACATGGCATGACATGACATGGCAAGGCAAGGCATGGCAAGGAAAGGCATGTAGAGGCATGGAAATGGAAGGAAAGGCATGGCATGGTATTTCAAGGCATGGCATGACAAGGAATGGAATGGCATGGCATGGCATGGCAAGGTAAGGCATGGAATGGCATGCCAAGGTAAGGCATGGAAAGGAAAGGAAAGGCAATGCAAAGCAAGGCATGACATGACAAGGAAATTCATGGAAAATAAAGGCATGGAAAGGCATGGCATGGCATGGAAAGGAATGGAATGGCATGGAATGACATGGAAAGGCAATGAAAGGCAAAGAAAGTCATGGCATGGCATGTCTTGGAAAGGAAACACAATGGCAGGCATGACATGGCATGGAATTGCATGGAAAGGCATGGAAAGGAAAATCATGACATGGCATGGAAATTCATGGAAATGGAAGGAAATGCATGGCATGGCATGGCAATGAAAGGAGTGGAATGGAAATTCATGGCATGGCAAGGAAAGACAATTCAAGGAATGGAATTGCATGGCATGGCATGGCATGGAAAGGAAACAAAAGGAAACGCATGACATGATATGGCATGGCATGGAAAGGCATAGAAAGGAAAGGAAATGCATGCAAAGGATAGGCATGAAAAGGAAAGGCGAGGCATGGCATGGCATGGCATGGAAAGGAAAGGAAAGGTAAGGCATGGAAAGGAAAATCAAGGAAAGGAATGACATGTCATGGCATGGCATGGCAAGGAAAGACATGGCATGGAAAGGAATGTTAATGGAAGGAAAGGAATGGCATGGCATGGAATTGCATGGCAAGGCAAGGCATGGCAAGGAAAGACATGGCATGGAAAGGAATGTTAATGGAAGGAAAGGAATGTCATGGCATGGAAAATCAAGGAATGACATGGAAAGTCATGGCATGGAAAGGCAAGGCATAGAGTGGCATGAAATGGAAAGGAAAGGAAATGTAAGGCATGACATGGCATGGAAAGGTAAGGCAAGGAAAGGAATGACATTGGAAGGCAAGGCATGTCAAGGCATATCATGAGAAGGAATGGAAATGGAAGACAAGGAAGGACATGGAATGGAAAGGCAAGTCATGGCATGGAAAGGAAAGGCATGACATGGAAAGGAAAAAAAAATTCAAGACATGTAATGGAAAGGAAATGAGATGCATGGCATGGAAAGGAAACACAATGCAAGGAATGAAATGTAATGGCATGCAAAGGAAAGGCATGGTACGGCATGTCATGGCATGGAACGGAAAGGAAATCCAAGGCATGGAAAGGAATGACGTGGCATGTAAAGGCAAGGAATGGCATGGAAAGACATGGAATGGCAAGGAAATTCAATGCATGGAATGGCAAGGAAATTCAAGGCATGGCATGAAAAGGCATGAAAAGGAAACACATGGCATGGAATTACATGGCATGACAAGGCAATGCATGGAAATGGCATGGCATGGAAATGAAATTTCACGGCATGGATTGACAAGGAATAACATTGGCATGGAAATCACATGGAAATGGCATGGCATGCCATGCCATGGATTGGCAAGGAATGGCATGGAAAGGCATGGAAATGGTGTGGAAATGAAAATTACATGGCAATGGCATGCCATGGAATGGTTTGTCAAGGCATGACAATGGAATGGGAATGGCATGGCATGGAAAGGTATGGCAATGAAATGGCATCAACAAGTTTGTGGGATTGGGTTTGGGAAGGTTGTTTGTGTCCTTGTGTACTCTAACCCAAAACTTGGGTAGGAATGGGAAATAAACTCACATATATGGTGAAGGGGAAATAATGATAGTTTCAAGTCTCCCTAGAGGAATTTTGGTTGCATATCATTACTTTCTATTGTGTGCCATGAAACATGACCTCAAAACCTTTATTTGTAGGTTGAAAATGATACCCATTCTAAGATCTTGTTTCAATGTGATCTCTCTCATTCTATTTATCAAAATCAATAAGTTTAGTGGACATCATGGAATACTAAATAAATTTTATTAATAATTGATGGATGTAACAAAATTTACATATACCCACTAAACAATCTAAACAAACATGAGTCATTAATGAGTCATCGACTAGTATTTTCTGCATTTATGAAGGGTTACACATAAATCAAATGAATTTATATATTCCATGCATATAAAGAGGTGAATTGATCCAACTCGATATCGATGGCCACCCACCTATTCAAACTGGCTCAAAAGAGTTCTTTGGCAATTTTCTATTTTTAGCAGTTTTTCAGGTCCTAAACTTACGAGGCCATTTTGAGGGCCTAAAAGATTCTTTTTTTTTGCGATCAAGCACCTCAATGATTGCTAAAGGTATGATTTATGCTATGAAATGTATTTTCTCATTGATACCTTTCCAACGAGCTATCATGTTCCCCAAACAGAGATCGTACACCAAAGTTAGACCCACGAGAAGTTGATACACCAAACTACTCAAAATGGGGTCCACAAACATTTTGGCTTTTCATCTTCTGGGGTTAGGGTTTTGGATGTTCTTTATGTTAAAAATGCATATAGAGCCTCATTGTAAACATCACCATCTTCATGAAAATGAGTGTATCCATCACATCTCTTCTCAGAGATAAGCTTCCAACATTCTAGCGAGACTTTCACTCTCTATTTCTACAGTTTTTTACATTTTGCTCATTACTAGAAGTTGTCTATTACTATAAATCTATTCTTATGGTTATATCCCTGATATATATTTGTTATATGATTGGATATCTGATATATCTTTTCACATTTCTTTGTTATATCTCCACTCTCATTTCATGCCAAAAATAATATAGATCGGGAATAATGTGTGTGCCCTAGGAAATGGTCAAATTATGGATTGAATCAACTAAGAATCTAACAACTAGGATTTTAAAAGGAATGCCAAGAGAATACTAGAGTCAAGGTTTTCTCCTAAGGAGACTAGGAATACTAGGAATTATACATAGAGGAGAAAATAAATACTTTTATCATGTAGCTATGGTAAGAGAAGAAGTTAGGTTTTTGTGGCATTTGAAAACCCTAGTGCCTCCTAATGTGCTTGTTATCGATAAGAAAGGGGGATTTGATCTTGTAAACATGTGGGCTACAAATGTAGGTTCCAAAAAGGACTTACCATTGTGTATACTAATTTTTTGATGATCTCTAATGGAGTGAGCTATTGGCTAATGTTACTTATGGTTTCCATCGCTAGGGTTTGAAGAGACAACTTCTAATAACCCTTGATAAGATATTGGTAGATGTGTGTAATTCATATTCTAAATATATATGAAGTTTTTTGGTTGTCCAAATGTTGTGTACTTGCATAATTGAATTTTATCTTATGTCATCTTCATAATTGAGTAATTCTAGTACTAGTTATGGAAGTCAATTTGACATAACATTGAGATGAGATTATTAAGTGATTTACAATTATGGAGAAGACAAATGAGAAAATTTATTTCTATAATAAATTATTGTAATATGCCACTTTTTAGGTCACAATAATTTCAAGTTACAACTATTTGAGTGTGGATTGTCATTGGATTTAGATGGAGATAATTCAAGAGGTAGTATGTATTGTTTTTTGTGAGTTATAATATGGATATCTACAACATTCATGCAAATAATTTAGAAGGAATGATTTATCGATGATGTAGAGATACATGGTTGATTAGTAAGCAATTCTACTTGAGAACCATTAATCACTTATGGATTTATAACATAGAAATATTTTCCACCATAAGATATTCCATAATGCATAATGAAAGTATTTATACTCACTTTAGAAAAAAATTAAGGGATTAATACACATAAAATTCATACATTTTGGAATTTGTATACTCATCAACATAAAATCCAGAAACAATGAGATTCATCAAAAATATGTCATGAAATGTGTGTGTGTGTGTGTTTGTGTGTGTGTCATCTAAATTGTACATTTTTTACAAAATGGTAAAGCGTGCCCAATATACAAAGAGACAACAACTTCCCTAACATAAAAAAAATCCATATGGTAGCCTAGATACAAAATGGAAATAGTTGGTCAATCATTGACCACTGCCACCCTCGACAACCTCGAAAGAATCCTGGAAATCTATCTTTATTCTATTTCTTGAGGAATCACCTTGAGAGGTTCTAGGTATAGGCATGGTTCAATGCTCTAGAGACTGCATAAAGAATACAAAGTGTTATGAGATTTTTTCCTCAATGAATTAATAGATATAAAAAATGATACTTTGTAATTTAACCTAATAAAATTCACTACATATCCTACTGTCAATCATGAGTGTTCTACCCTATAACACCCCAGGTTTTGAAACCCCATTTTAAATAATGTATTGTTACAATGCTGAGAGGCTAGAGTGACCAAACAATTATTAAAAGGCCAGTGTTCCCAAGACATGTAATGTTTTTTATTATTATTAATAAAAAATACATGGTTGGTTGCTAGATGGACAAGGACTAGAGTTATAGGGGGCTATGATTCCATAAGAGAAAGGGCTTGAGGAGCTAAGTGTTTATTCCTATTTTAATTAACCTTTTTGTATAAGGAAGGGGATCGGTTATGTGAGCTTCTTGGGGAAGGCCAAGAGGTTCTTGATTCCCCACGAGAGATACTTAAACCCATCCTTGGTCTGATTGTGGGGTTGGTCATTGGTCGATGGTCATTGGTCATTGGCTCGTTCGCTCCTTCCCTTCTGCATTCGTACCATTCTTTCCCTTACTCCCTTCTATGCACTCACTTACCCATCCATTGATCCATCCTCACCTACATCTTGGCTTGGTAAAGGGAAAGGACTTGTTGAGAATTAGCCACAAGATAGTTGGTTGTAATGGTCGTTGGTGCAATCTAGCCATGAATTGGGGCTTGCATGTCTGAGATGCATTTTCATGTGCCTTGTTTTCTCACAATTATGAGTCTTGAGAGTTCCAGCATTGAGATTCTGGACCAAATGTACTAGAGGCCCCAAAATAAAGGAGAAGGACTACCTGAGGGACTGTGTGGCAAAGAAGGGTGGAGGTCCATTCTATTGGGTGGTATAAGCTGGGTAGAAGAGATATGGGTACTTGGATTGTTGTGGGTGTTGGGAAACCTGTGAGAGATTGAGAGATGAATGGGTTGGGAAGCCAAGTACACTCTGGAACTGTCCTTATGGATTCATATCCCTGGCTCGGGGGTGACATTGTTGTTGAGATTTGGAGGAGTGGTGTCTACGGTTGGGTGGAACGTCCTTGGTCTGCATCTAGTTGGTGTATCATTTTTATAAAGATAAGTGCTCTCTATTGTGATATTATTATGCATGCTTGTTGGATATTATGCATGCTCTTAGATTATGCATGCTTGTTGGATATTGTTGTGCATGTCATTAAAGTATTTTCTTTTATACATTCTTAAATTTTAAAAAGGTATTGTTAAGAGAAAGAATTCCAAGGGCGGTCTTGAAGGTAGCATGCCCCGGCCTGTGGGTGGTTGGGGATGTTACAGTTTGGAATTAGATATTCTGGTTGAAACACTGGGTCAAGTCTGTCGGTCAAAGTCTTGGGGTCAAGATCGAACTCTAACTGTGAAGTTTAAAATCTCATAAGGAATGGCGTTGCGGAATATACACAAGAGATAGATTGTTAGAGATCAGTTGTAAGGGTTTTGAAGGATCGTGACCATCCCCCTTCGAACTTGGAAGTGATCACCACTGTAGGATCAAGAGAGATCCAGGATCGTTGGATTGGAGGACAAATGAACAAGGGCCATCTGATGAAAAGGAAGAAAGGGATAAGGTCACAACTATCAGATCCCATTGGAGACTGAGATCAACGAATATGAGGCATTACGGGGAACCAAGTTGCATGGGAGATAATTTCCCAAGGCAGTCCCGCAATCAAAACCACGGTTTCACCAAGGGGTTACGTGTCAGCATCAGGAGAATTGTGGGGCGAAAAGAGGGTTACTCCAAACCATCGATGCGTGCCCCCACAAATTGAAAGGTAGTAAGTGATGCGACATGTAAGGGATCTGTTGACGTGCGAAATTGACCGCTCGTCAACTGGAGGGGTGGATCCGGTCCGAGGTTGTCTAAATAACCCAAGCCGTTTGGATTAATCCACTCCGACGGGTTTAGCGGCTCCGTTGGCCGATCTAAGTCCTAGGAAAGTGAAATAAAAACTAAACTAAAGAAACTAATCTACGTGAAAAAACTAGCTACAACAACCTATATACAAATCTAAAATATATATACAGTTTACTAACTAATATTATAGAGAAATCATTCTACTTATTAAATGTTCAGCTATCAATACAATTAAATCTCAATTACATATGTATAGTATTTACAGAATACAAATTTTTATCGAAATTTTCAAAATCATTTGTAAAATGTCTTATGACAGCGAGGCTATTATTTTTTATTTTTTTATAATTTTTATGAGAAAGGAACAAAATGAAAGCTATCTAAGTTAAGCAATTAAAATAACAATCCTAACTGTAAATATGAACTATAGAGATGAACAATGAAACATGTTCAGATTACAAGAAATTTATATATTAACTAACTAATTAAATAATACTAACAAATTGACCTGTAGAAGCGCTTCCTATTTGTCCTGTTCACAGTACTTGATTTAGTTGTTTGATGGGAGAAACCCGCACCAGATTTTCAACAAGCTTCTCGTAAACGGGAAGTAGCAACACTCTTTGAATACAAATGACAGAACAAACAAGACATAAATCAACAACAATATTATAGTTTACAGATCATCACATTTAGATAAATCCCAGTGCGAAGATTTGTACATAACCGTTCATTTAACAAAGAAGATAGACCTTCTATTCATTAAATTCAAACAGGGTAATTGTTGTGAGTAAAATGAGATACATCAAATATGGACAGAATTTAAATCATAACACATCAACCTGTAACAAATCTTGATATCTAAAGTAGTCAATAATTTGATTACAAATTGTTATGCACAAAACTTGAACAAAAGTAAGATAAATTGAAGCTAAAGTCGTACAACAAATCCACTTCTATTCAAGTCTATATAATCATAAGTCCATAGTCTCTGTTCTCCCAACAATGATGGGTTTTTTACAAAAAATAATAAATATATAAAGGCCACAGGATAAAACAATCCTTGTGGAAAATATCAAAACTGTTTGCAAAAAATATGGGAACAATCTCCCAGATTCCTATTTCTGCCTAAGACTAACAACCTAAATCAAAACTATGTAACAAAAAGCATGTTCTAAACTACCACAGCAGATCCAATTCCCATTGAAATTCGTGTGTACCTGTAGATAGGCAAGATTAAACAATTTTAGATAATGTTTTAATTGTAAAATCAACAAAAATCCAAATTTTATGACTAGCTACAGAATCTCACGATTCTGTAGCTGGTCATATTTACAAACCAAATCGTTTTAAATTAATCCAATGATAACAAAAATGTATGCGATCTATCAAACAAACCCTTAATTAGTAATTCAGAGCAAAGCAAATCATTCATGCTAAAACAAACCAAATCTTTTATGCCAATTCAAAAGTAACAGAATCGTTTTTGAACCAATTCAAACAAAACAGAACTATATTCGATTTACCCAATAAATCTTTTATACTAATTCGGAGAAAGCACAATCAGCTATGATAATTCAAAACAAACCAAATCGTTTAAAAATCAATGTTGAAATAACATACCTTGGATGTAGGGATACGATTCGGTCATGATAATTTCGAGTTAACAATGGCAGTGGCTGCCTCAACATTTTTTAACACAATAGAACCCATGGTCTTTTGCCTCTTATCATTGGCTTGCAGTCTATCATTTTCCTTAGACAACACAGTCACCTGGTCCTCCAAGGAATTAATTTTGGATTGCAACAAAGGGACATTTGTGTAGCATCATTCGAGCCAAGAGTTGCATTGAGTGCACTGTTGTTGATCGCGCTGAGTCACTACAGGTGAAGCATCCTTTAAATTACCAGGGGTTCCATTGTCAAACTTGATCCCAGGGAAGTTAGGGTCATCCTTAAGGCACAGTGGGAGGTTGGACACGTAGTCATATGGTTCAAAAGAACAGAGGCTAGTGTGAGTATGGGTACTCCTTGGTCAAAAATCGCTCAATCTCAAAATCTGAGTCTTCACTCAAAACAATTGGCTTCTGGCCTGTGTTTTGTTTGGGCTTGTTATGAGCACACCTAGATACCCAGCGTGCAACCTTCTTACCTTTGTTGTTGACATCTATATTTCCCTTGCCTTTATTTCTTGCAGGCCTCTTAACAGGCTTAGCACTATCTTTTAAACATGGATCATGTAGGGTGTCGGGTAGGTCAGTGCTGGGGTAGGTCGAGGGTTTGACAGCAGGTAATAGTGTAGGAGGTGGCCCGACGGGCCCGACAAGGGTTTTAGTGACCATGGTCTTATCCACTTGACCACATTCAGGAGTGGCAAAGCCATTCCTTAATTGGAAATCTTTCCAACAGTCACCACTCAGCCTCAAATGATGAACAATAACGATTTTGATCAAACAGTGATGGAAGAGGCTGGAGTCAGACTTTTCCCTCTTAAATCGTTTAGCCATTTTATATAGATTGCGTAGGAGGTAGTGAGGCATATTCAAATCGAAATCTATGAAATTCATAAGTAGTCGTAGATGGTAAAGAACCACTAAACCATATCTACCTTCGCAAGTAACAAATTTCTTAATAATGGCCAATAAATCATGCCATCAAGACTTAAGGGCCATGACTAGCATACCTTTATCACAACTGATAATTTTTCTTCAGGTAAACAGGAGTGGCCATGGCATTTCATCCACCTTTAAATTCTTAAACCACCTCTGCCCTTTAGATGGAAAACCCGTAGCTCAGTTGAGGAATTCCTCATTCAATTCAAGTTGGATATCCCCAACTTTGGCCCTGCATCCATAAAATGTGAGGGAAAACTGCTGAGCGGCCGTGAGGTTGAAACCCTCAAATTTTTGGATGAACACTAACCAGCCATTACTCTCCAGGTCCTCACAAGCGTTTTCAAATAACAGCAGCATTTGGACACCATTAGGTTCTATGCTCACTACAGGGGCCATAGCCGGGAGCACACGGTCAACAAGGTAACCGATGAGGGGGTTGGACAGGGTAGACACAGAACCAATTCCCACAGTTTTCTCAAAACTAGTAGAGGTAGCCCGAGGTGCATGTCAAACATTAACGCTTATGCATGCGAGGGTGGTGGAGTGAAATAAAACCATGCAAAACATTCATTTTTACATGTACAATTGACAACGCTTTGGTGATTCAAATCACTATTGGTGTGTGTCAAAAACAATGTAAACGATATGCCAAACAAATAACCATTGAAAACCATGACAAGTCGATCCGAATATTTGAAAAAACAATAGCATTTGTATGATTTAAAAAAAAATAACATTTCGAATATAGCACCAAGTATTTGATCATAAAATGTATGCGTTCTATGAAACCATTGCACCAAGGATTTAATCAAAGAAACCAAAAATCATTGCATGGCGAACCTATTGTTGGTCACTATAATTGCTTATTTAATTAAACAATCAAGTGCTACATAAATTGTCAACCCAGGGAAGTCTGTTTATTTCAAAGGTAATCACACACTATATATGCTCAATCTCAAAAGCAACCTAGAGTTGTAGTAAAAATATATTAATCACACTTTTCCTTGAACAAACTGAAGTTCTAACTTGAATTATAGGAAAGCAACCTACCTATTGCAGAGTTTAAAGTTTAAAGAAATGATTAATTAAAGAATCCTGGATTACATTTAAAATAACAACAAGATGTTGCAACAAGAAAGACCAACTATCTTGTAACAAAGAACATGACCCTATTCCCCAAGCAGGAATCTTCAGCACCTGTTTCCGATCATCACACTTCATGAACTCATTGCTTAACTGAAATAATTGACACACACTAAAGGCTAACTATATCTAACAGAGAACAGGACCCTATTCCCCAGGCAGGAATCTTTAGCACCTGTTTCTGGTCATCACACTTTCATAAACTCATTGCTAATTGAAATGATTGACACACACTGAAGGCTATCTATCTTTTAATAGAGAACAGGACCCTATTCCCCAAGCAGGAATATTCAGCACCTGTCCCTGATTATCACACTTTCATAAATTCGCCAAACAGGAATGCTAACTAGAATGATTAACAGTTTCCCAAGCATGAATCATATGAAAACAATGTAACAACCAGTAAAGCAAAGTTTCAACAAAACAGAGTTCAGTAAAGTAGTGTTTCAGCAAAACAGAATTTAATCAAGGCATGAACATAAATGACACTAACACACTACAAATCTAACGGGTGAATCTTGTGAAGAAGGTGGGCCATCCCTTCTCACAAGATTCCCCTGAAACGAAAGGAACTAGAGAGAAATGCTCAGAACAGTCTTTTATTCATCTGTCAATTGTGTTACATTACAATCTGAAGTAAAACACATCCCTCTCTGTAAATCCTTTCTTAGTTCAGAAGATGCCCCTCTAATGGTGATTTCCTCTTATTTAAAGAGGAGAATCCCCTCGATACAATTTGATCATCCAATTACATTTGCACATCTCAATCCTATTCTTAGTCAGATCCGATTTCTATACCAGAATAGGGTATCCTAGTCTCCCGTAACAGAATGCTATTACAAGTGCTGAGTGAGGTGTTGTTGTTGCAGCTAGAGTAACAGTTTCTTTATTTGTCTTCTTGTTACTGTTGTTGTATGTTGTTTCAGCATCGCAAATCATGGGTTGTTTGAGCCATGGGATTTGCATTCTGACTATTTCAGCAACTTGGTCTCAGGCGGCAGCGATGGTTAATGCTAGCTCAAGGTGCATTTGTTGTGGTCAATGTAACAGTTTTGTGTTGTTGTTTCAGCATCGTTGACCACGGAGGGTGTAACGGCTTCTTCTGTGTGAGTGTTGTTTCAGCATCGTAGACCATGGACTGTGTAACAACTTCTTCTATATGAGTTGTTGTTTCAGCATCGTTGACCATGGAGAGTGTAGCAGCTTCTTCTATGTGAGTTGTTGTTTCAGCATCGTAAACCACGGAGAGTGTAACAACTTCTTCTGTGTGAGTTGTTGTTTCAGCATCGTAGTCCACAGATTGTTTCAGTCATAGGGTTTGCGTGCTTTGACTGTTTCAGCAACAGGCCTCAATGTTAATCTGCAGTTCGAACTATTTCAGCACTTATACATTTCTTATCAATGGTTAAGTACGAGAGTAATGTAAAATTATATGCCAAACAGATTAAACATATAGTAAAGAGAAGAGACGTTGTATACCTTTGGAACGATAGGGTAAAGTGATAATGTGAATTTAAATGTGAGTGAAACAAGGGTGTAATGGTAGCAAAAGGTGTGAGCAAAAAGGTGCATTGTAGGGTCCTAACACCTACAAATTGAAACCATATCAACAAAAAAATGCAAAGTGAATAAAGGTTTGGTGTTTTGACACATTTATGACCAGTATTGAGTTAGAAGTGAAATGACCACATGAACAAGAGTATTATTAATAATCTAGTGACAATTTTAATGCCATCGACATGACTTGCGACTCGAGGTTTTCACGCTTGGAGTCGTGAAAATGAAAACAAAAGAAAGGTGTGTGAGTGCGCAAGATAATAGTGTCATTTTGTTTTAAATATTTGCAACGAGTATTGAGGGTTCAAAACCCTTGTGTAGGCAGCTTGTAAGGAAAAGATAAAAATGCAAAATGGCTGCCAACAATGGCGACACACTGGTAGAAGCAGTTATCTTTGCCAAAAGAACAAATCCAGATTATGATAATGAGAATAATTCTAACTCAAAAAAAACCAGAAAATTGTTTAAACATCATCATTAATCAAATATTCCAGCTGTGCTTAAAAGATTAAAACTGATAACAGTCTTAAGACAAGTGAGTCATGATATTAAAGATAAATCTCCAATACTGTTGACAAAGCCCTTGCTGCCAGCAGGCATCCATAGCCTCGACAGGGTTGCCATTTAACCCACTCTGACATCCGTATCCTGCCAAGAAGTTATAGATCAGAATAAAGGACATTTTAAAGTCAAGAGATTCCATATTTGCAAATTTTCATATACCCAACATTGCTTCGCTGCCAGCGGGCATGTTCAGTACCCCAACAAATTTTTCTTGGCGTCATGAACGCATTTACCCGCTGCCAGCAAACCTGTTCAGCATCCCGACGGGTTTACAAGCACTTCCCACAGCTCTGTTATGATTTATTTAATTTTTAAAGATATATAATTGAGTGGGGTGACGCTGAAAATTATAATATTTTGGACATATTTTTACAGACCTTGAAAGAATTTTTTAAGTTGTCCTTCATTAAAATTCAGAGATGGTTTGTTTACAAAACCAACCTTCGAAAGAAGGGAGAAATATTCTGAGTTATTCCCTTAAGGAACAGGGACAACGTAAGAAGATAATGGATGATCGTGACAAGCTTTACTTACAGATTGAAATCAATAAACTTCTTTCAAACAACAGTCTTTCCTCAATATGGCTATAAATTTTAGAAGTATATTATAATTGATGTTTAGACAATTTTTCAGTAGTCATTTCAGAGAAAGAATTTAATGTTTTCTTTGTCTGAACAGTTCAAAATGCAGGTATGTGTATTTCAAAAATAAAAGACTGATAAGCGTAAGGGAAAAATCAAAACCAAAACAGCAAAAGAAAAATATTTACACAGTATACACATGTTTGTCATCAAGCGAAATATTTTTTCAGAGCTTGGCCATTCACCGGATAGGTGTCTGGCTGTCCCTCTAGATTCTGTAATCGGAAAGAGCTGGGACCCAATTTCTTAGCAATTGCAAACGGTCCTAGTCATAAGTTATGAAACTTCATATGCTCTCCCTTTCCCTCATGCAGTTTGTCCCATTTCAAGACAAGGTCACCTGCTTCGAAGTTCCTATCAGAGGCGAAGTTGGAATCAAACCAACTTTTGACCACTAGTTGATGCTGATATAACTTACATTTTGCTTGAGCTCTTACCTCTTCTAGTTTTATTAAAGCGTTAATTCGATTCTCCAAAGGGGGGCAGTCTTCTTCTTGTACTTTCTATGATAACTGTAGTGAGGGAAGAAGAATCTATGGTGGCAGAATTGCTTCTCTGCCATAGACGAGAAAGAAGGGAGAGTTACCCACATCAGTTTTTGGTGTTACTCTATCATCCCAGATTGCGTTTAACAATGCATTATGCCAATTTTTGTGATTTTTAGATACCGTTCTCTTGATGATTTTAATCAGATTCTTATTAGTTGATTCTACCAATCCATTGCCCTGGGGGTAGTAGCTAGAAGAATACTTCAATTTAATTCCCTTTTCTAGAGAGAACTCGCTCATCTCAAGAGACAAAAAATAAGAAGCGTTATCGAATACTAAACAGTCAAGGATACCAAAATGAGTAATAATATTTGAATTTAAAAAGGAAATTACCTTATTGGTATTCACAGTTCTTAATGCGGCAGCTTCAGACCACCTGGTGAAGTAATTTGTGGCTATTATGATAAACTTATGTTGCTGTGAGGATGGCGGATTGATTGGACCTATAATATCAAGACCCCACTACTGAAAAGGGGAGTCTACTGAGACAGGCTATAAAGGAAAGGTTGGTTTTTGTATCTGCCCGGACGCTTTTTGACAAATAATACACTTGCGACACAAGGCATGAGCATCTCTAAAAAGTGTAGGCTAGTAATAACCTTCTCTTAAAACTTTATGGGCAGTGGTTTCCCCACCAAAATTCCCACCAGCTTCTCCTGCGTGCAATTCTAGTAAGACCTTTTCTGTTTCATCTTTCTCAAGACAGCACATTAGTACTCCATCAAAATTTTGACGAAACAGAATACCATTAATCAACTGAAAGGAGGCAAATTTTAATTTTAACGCTCTTCTTTTAGTGGAATCTAGATGATGGGGGGCTGACCCATGTTCAAGATAGAATTTTATATCATCATACCAGGGACTGACAGAGTTTTGTGCACAACAGATTGAATTTTGATTGTGTTGTCCTGGGTTTGACATATTGTTTTCTTCTTGTTTTCTTGTTGTTGAGTCAGCGACTAACTTGCATAGCCCTTGGCCTCTCACTATTTGAGCTGGGGTGATTTCTATGTCATACTCCTATAAGGAGGTAACCCAGTTCGCCCTCTTTTCACCTAGTTCTTTCTGCACTAACAGATTTCTGATGGCTAGGTAAGGGACAACAATTTTCGTCCTAGATTTCAAAAGATAAGATCGGAAGTGCTTGACTGCTTTAAAAACAGCGTAGGCTTGCTGATCTACTGCTGGGTAATTAAGTTCTACACCTTTGAAAGCAGAGCTCATAAAGGCAATTGGGACTTCATTGTTTTCGGCGTTCTTCTGAGTTAGGACAGCAGCGTAGGAGAGGTCAGAAGCAAATGTGTAGAGCGTGAAGTCTTGCGAAAAGTCGGGGCTCATGAGAGAAGGAGAATCTATTATGGCCTTTTTTATTGAATTAAAATCTTGGTTTTCTAAGGGTCCCCAATGATATTGTGCGTCTTTCTTAATCAAATTTTGTAAAGGTCTCACCATTTTGGAAAAACTGGGGACGAATCTCCTGACAAAGTTTATCTGGCCTAAGAAAGACTGCATAGACTTTTTGGATGAGGGAGGGGGAAGTTTAGAGATGACTTGGGTCCTTTCAGGGTCGATAATCATCCCTTTGCTTGACACAATAAATCCTAAGAGTTTACCTTGTTCTACTACGAAGATATATTTTTTAGGATTCAAGGAAATGTCGTATTTACGACATCGTTGTAGAATGGCTCTTAAATGTGCTAGATGATCAGTCTTGTTTTTATAAAATACAGTAACATCATCTAGGTAAAACGACAGATTGATTGATTATGCCTCAGAAAGTGATACCCATCGCTCTCTGGAAAGTGGCACCGACATTAATGAGTCCAAAGGGCATTTTCCTATAAGCATAGGTGCCCCATGGAGTGCGGAAGGTAGTTTTAAGTTGGCCTGGAGGAGACATCAGGACTTGTTTGTACCCTGAAAAACCATCCAATAAGGATAGTCTTTCAGAACCATATGCCTATTGAAGGATATGTTCCATGGGTGGGACAGGGTAGTTGTCTTTATCAGATGCTCGATTAAGGTTTCGGAAATCGACGCATAGTCGAATTTCCCCACTTTTCTTATGGACAGGAACAAGGTTAGAAACCCATTGCGTGTGCCTAACTGGGAAAATTATCTTAGCATTCAGGAGTTTATTTAATTCTTTTTTTACGGTCGGCTCAAGCTTAGGGTGCATTTTTCTTAACTTTTGTTGAAACGACAAGGTTTGGGGTTTCATAGGAATGACGTGTTGTATGATGTTAGGGTCAAAAGTTTTAAGGTCATCATACGTCCATGCAAAAACATCTTTGAATTCTTCAAAAAATTTAATAAAGGCGGCTTTCTCTTGTTCAGAACACCCCACCCCTAAATTAATGCACTGTGGATTGTCATTAGTTCCCAAGTTTACTCTTTCATATGATAACGAGGAACTATTGGTTTTACAGTTGACCGATTTTTTGAATTTGTCTTGAATATCGTAAATTTTTTCTAATCTAACTACAGATTTAGGGATCGAATTTACCATGTCCGATGAAGATCCAGGAGATCTCGGATCTGGTATTACCGTGAAATGGCGCAGATTGTCATCATGAGTGCATTCTTCGATCACCGCGCCTTGGAATGTTTCTTCCATATGCAGGAAACTAATAATTTATTTATTGTCGTCAAAGACTCTCCAATTCGTGATGTTGTCGGGAACGGATGGCCTAAACAATAGTTCGACGGAGAATGCATTCGAGGAAAAGCCTTCTGCAGGAAAGAGTTTGGAAGCTATGTTAGCTAATAAATCAGCTTAAGAATTATTCAATCTAGGAATAGAATTTATATTGAAAGCAGAAAACTTATTCATTAAATTCCATACCTCGGATTGGTAGCTTTTAAGATGTGGAGACAGACAGTGGGTAGAATCTCTTACCTGTCTAACCACGATTTCTGAATCGCCAAAGACAGTCAAATTTTGAATGTTCATGTCTAATGCTTTTCTGGGGCCCTGCAATAAAGCCTCATATTCTCCTGTGTTATTAGTACATTCAAATTCTAACCTGCATGAAATCATGGTTTTGTTACCTGCTGGATCGATAATAACGCAGCCTGCACCAGCTCCTTCTTTGGACTTTGACCCATCAAAGTAAAGAGACCATATTTGATTTTCATAGGGTGCATGAGACCATTGTGTAGAAACTGTTGGCTGCACATATGCTACAATCTCAGACTGTTGTTCCAGATTAATGATAGCTGAAGTCTCGTCCATGAAATTGCCGAAAAAGGTATCCATCCCTTGTATTTCGGGTGAATCGACAGAAGGTGTAAATGGTTCATTGGGATCATTTAAATCTGTGACTGTGAGCTTTAGGTAGTGTTCATGATTTACCTTGATCTTGTTGGGCTTGTCGTTCTTGGGCAACCATAGGTGAGACCAATCTGTCGTGAAATAGTCGTGTAGTTGCTCTGACCAGTCTCTACTTAAAAAAAAAACATAAACTTCTGGAATATCCACAACAATAATATCAATCACTTGATGAACTTTGGGGTTAGACGATAATCTTATAAGTACATTTCTTAATTCGCCTATAACTTTAACACTAGTTCGATCAAGTTGGATGATTTTTAAGGTGGATGGTTCAACTTCAACATTAATCTTCTAACATACAAACCATGGCATCACATTGGATGACGCTCCTAAATCTACCATACAATTGTGCACATTTCTATTAAAGATTTTGAAAGTTAACAAAAATGGAGGTACATTTCTACGAGTACTAATGGTGGAAGCTTGTGGTTTTTTACTCACAGCCTCTAAAGCTAATTTATCTACATTTGTTACATTATTTATAGGAAGGCCTCCCTTCTCATGAGGATCAGAATTGTTCTTAGCGGGAGCCATCTAAGGAACTTTTTTGTTGTTCTAAAAAACTTTGTTACTGCTTGGATAACCATTTTTGCTATTCTCTGCGATATTCTGTAACATTTTTTGTAGCAGAAACGGAAATTTCAATAATTCATAAACATAAATGTTAGCCCTTAACTTTTTTAGATCTTCAACTAAATCATAATCTAAGTTGGGGTTTGCATGATTCTATTTAGTCTCAGCTGGTTTAGATTGTTTTGGGGGAAAAGTCGTAGTGTTTTCAGAGGAAGTTTTCTTTGTTGTCTTACTCCTAGTATTGTAGGGATGTACCGTCTCGAAATTAGCTTGAAAGATGCTATCCGAGAAATGTCCAAAAATGTTCGGAGAAGATTCTTCTTCTTCAACTGTCTCTTGTTCAACTACTTCCTCAGGGATCTCAGGAGGCATCAAGTTATCTTGGGCTTCTAGAATTGTTTGAATGGAAAATTGCAGGCTCTCTAGATTTAGGCCCTCGGTATTTGGATTAGGTCAGTTGGTGGGAAAAGGCTTCCTAAACGGGGTTTTGTAAGTCCCTTTGCTCGAAGAAGTTTCTTCAGCCGTCCTTTTCAAATCTATAACTTGATTTGACATTTTTTGAATGACTTTTGTTAAGTTTTCTAAATCCGAGCTTTCAGGTTGTGTTTTATTTTGAGCAGGTCTAGGGAGGATTTAGATTTTCTTTTTGGAAGATGAACTAGTTTTTGTTTCATTGTTGGTAGTGTATTTTAAACTAAGGATGTCTTTTTCAATTTGACTGGCCTCTTTAAAGGCCTCTAAAAATGTGGAATTCTTAGATCGCTTTACCCAAATGGATATACTTTGATGCAAGGCTTTAGTATAGTATGCTATGATAAGATCCTCAGCAGGCATCGAATCGGTAGGGATTCGGTTCTTTAGTGTTAAGAATCTTTGGTTAAAGTCTTTGATTTTCTCTTTGGGGTTCATTCTTAGACTAGAAAGCTCCATGACTATAACTTCAGGGGACTTATCGTCTCCAAACTTCTCAAGAAAGCAGGATTCGAACTTCTCCCATGACACGATGGTATGGGGTTGCTGGGCAAAGTAACAGGTAGAGGCATTGCCCTTGAAAGTATAGGGGAACAACCTACAGACTACGTCTTCATGCTCGACATTACAGAGTCTAATGGATAACATAAACTTTTTAATGTGATTTTCGGCGATCTGTTTAGAGTCAGGTTCAAACTTGGGGAGCCACTTCTCCAAATGTTTGGGTAAGGGATGTTGAGGCCCGGGTACGGCTACTGCATCTTGGTCGAGCCAGGGTTTGGCAGGATTGTTCTGGTTGTCCATTGGTGTAGGCAGTGTGGAAGGTTGAGAAGAGGAACTGCCTTCGTCAAAAGAGTCTTCTCTAGAAGAAGAAGGGGATGATGGAGGTGGTGAGGGTGGTATTCCAAATCCTCCTGCAACAGGAGTGAGGATTGGATCTGTAGGGTTTAAAGTGAGGTTAGTGCCTCCAAGTTGTTCTCTGATATTAGATAAATCTAATGGTTCGTCCAAAGTTCTATTTGGTTGTCTTAAACAGGCGAAGGCACTATGTGTTCTTATGAGAGATTGTCGGACAATCTCCTGTACGTCACCACCTGTAAGATTTGGAGTTACTGGTTCAACTGTGATCCGTAGATCATCGTTTGATGTGGTTGTTGTTTGAGGGATGATGTTGTCATTTGAATGACTTCTTGTCACTATAGGTGAGTGGTTGGGTGGTGGAGGAGTCTTACGACTGCCTCGTACCATTAATAATTTCCAGGCCCTCCTTCTAGCGCCATTTGTTGACAGGCGAAATTGATCGCTTGTCAACTGGAGGGGTGGATCTGGTCCGGGGTTGTCTAAATAACCCAAGATGTTTGGATTAATCCACTCCGATGGGTTTAGCGGTTCCGTTGGACGATCTAAGTCCTAGGAAAGTGAAATAAAAACTAAACTAAAGAAACTAATCTAGGTGAAAAAACTAGCTACAACAACCTATATACAAATCTAAAATATATATACAGTTTACTAACTAATATTATAGAGCAATCATTCTACTTATTAAATGTTCAACTATCAATACAATTAAATCTCAATTACATATGTACAGTATTTACAGAATACAAATTTTGATCGAAATTTGCAAAATCATTTGTAAAATGTCTTATGACAGCGAAGCTATTATTTTTTATTTTTTTATAATTTTTTGAGAAAGGAACAAAATGAAAGCTATCTAAGCTAAGCAATTAAAATAACAATCCTAACTGTAAATCTGAACTATAGAGATGAACAATGAAACATGTTCAGATTACAATAAATTTATATATTAACCAACTAATTAAATAATACTAACAAACTGACCTGTAGAAGCGCTTCCTATTTGTCATGTTCATAGTACTTGATTTAGCTGTCTAATGGGAGAAACCCGCACCATATTTTCAACAAGCTTCTCGTAAACGGGAAGCAGCAATTCTCTTTGAATACAAATGACAGAACAAACAAGACATAAAACACCAACAATCTTATAGTTTACAGATCATCACATTTAGATAAATCCCAGTGCGAAGATTTGTACATAACCGTTCATTTAACAAAGAAGATAAACCTTCTATTCATTAAATTCAAACAGAGTAATTGTTGTGAGTAAAATGAGATACATCAAATATGGACAGAATTTAAATCATAACGCATCAACCTGTAACAAATCTTGATATCTATAGTCAATAATTTGATTACAAATTGTTATGCACAAAACTTGAACAAAAGTAAGATAAATTGAAGCTAAAGTCGTACAACAAATCCACTTCTATTCAAGTCTATATAATCATAAGTCCATAGTCTCTGTTCTCCCAATAGTGATGGGTTGTTTACAAAAAATAATAAGTATATAAAGGCCACAGGATAAAACAATCCTTGTGGAAAATATCAAAACTATTTGCAAAAAATATGGGAACAATCTCCCATATTCCTATTTCTGCCTAAGACTAACAACCTAAATCAAAACTATGTAACAAAAATCATGTTCTAAACTACCACAGCAGATCCAATTCCCATTGAAATTCGTGTGTACCTGTAGATAGGAAAGAGTAAACAATTTTAGATAATGTTTTAATTGTAAAATCAACAAAAATCCAAATTTTATGACTAGCTACAGAATCTCACGATTTTGTAGCTGGTCATATTTACAAACCAAATCGTTTTAAATTAATCCAATGATAACAAAAATGTATGTGATCTATCAAACAAACCCTTAATTACTAATTCAGAGCAAATAAAATCGTTCACGCTAAAACAAAACAAATCTTTTATGCCAATTCAAAACTAACAGAATCGTTTTTGAACCAATTCAAACAAAACAGAACTATATTCGATTTACCCAATAAATCTTTTATACTAATTCAGAGCAAGCACAATAGGCTATGGTAATTCAAAACAAACCAAATCATTTAAAAATCAATGTTGAAATAACATACCTTGGCTGTAGGGATACGATTCGGTCATGATAATTTCGAGTTAACAATGGCAGTGGCTGCCTCAACATTTTTGAACATGATAGAACCCGTGGTCTTTTGCCTCTTATCATTGGCTTGCAGTCTATCATTTTCCTTAGACAACACAATCACCCGGTCCTCCAAGGAATTAATTTTGGATTGCAACAGAGGGACATCTGTGTAGTATCGCTCGAGCCAAGAGTTGCATTGAGTGCACTGTTGTTGATCGGGCCGAGTCACTACAGGTGAAGCATCCTTTAAATTACCAGGGGTTCCACTGTCAAACTTGATCCCGGGGAAGTTAGGGTCATCCTTAAGGCACGGTGGGAGGTTGGACATGTAGTCATATGGTTCAAAAGAACAGAGGCCGTGTGAGTATGGGTACTCCTCGGTCAAAAATCGCTCAATCTCAAAATCCGAGTCTTCACTCAAAACAATTGGCTTCTGGCCTGTGTTTTGTTTGGGCTTGTTATGAGCACACCTAGATACCCAGCGTGCAACCTTCTTACCTTTGTTGTTGACATCTATATTTCCCTTGCCTTTATTTCTTGCAGGCTTCTTAAAGGGCTTAGCACTATCTTTTAAACATGGATCATGTAGGGTGTCAAGTAGGTCAGCGCTGGGGTAGGTCGAGGGTTCGACAGCAGGTAATAGTGTAGGAGGTGGCCCAACAGGCCCGACAAGGGTTTTAGTGACCATGGTCTTATCCACTTGACCACATTCAGGAGTGGCAAAGCCATTCCTTAATAGGAAATCTTGCCAACAGTCACCACTCAGCCTCAAATGATGAACAATAACGATTTTGATCAAACAGTGATGGAAGAGGCTGGAGTCAACCTTTTCCCTCTTAAATCGTTTAGCCATTTTATATAGATTGCGTAGGAGGTAGTGAGGCATATTCAAATGGAAATCTATGAAATTCATAAGTAGTCGGAGATGGTAAAGAACCACTAAACCATATCTACCTTCGCAAGTAACAAATTGCTTAATAATGGCCAATAAATCATGCCATCGAGACTTAAGGGCCGTGACTAGCATCCCTTTATCACAACTGATAAATTTTCTTGAGGTAAACAGGAGCGTCCATGGCACTTCATCCACCTTCAAATTTTTAAAACACCTATTCCCTTTAGCTGGCAAACCCATAGCTGAGCTGAGGAATTCCTCGTTCAATTCAAGTTTGATATCCCCAACTTTGGCCCTGCATCCATCAAATGTGAGGGAAAACTGTTGAGCGGCCACGAGGTTGAAACCCTCAAATTTTTGGATGAACACTAACCAACCATTACTCTCCATGTCCTCACGAGTGTTGTCAAATAATAGCAGCATTTGGATGCCATTAGGTTCTATGCACACTACAGGGGCCATAGCCGGGAGCACACGGTCAACAAGGTAACCGATGAGGGGGTTGGACAGGGTAGACACAAGACCAATTCCCACAGTTTTCTCAAAACCAGCAGAGGTAGCCTGAGGTGCAAGGAAAACATTAACGCTTATGCGTGCGAGGGTGGTGAAGTGAAATAAAACCATGCAAAACATTCATTTTTACATGTACAATCAACAGCGCTTTGGTGATTCAAATCACTATTGGTGTGTGTCAAAAACAATGTAAACAACATGCCAAACAAATAACCATTGCAAACCATGACAAGTCGATCCGAATATTTGAACAAACAATAGTATTTGTATGATTTAAAACAAAATAACATTTCAAATATAGCACCAAGGATTTGATCATAAAATGTATGCGTTCTATGAAACCATTGCACCAAGGATTTAATCAAAGACACCAAAAATCATTGCATGGCGAACCTACAAATTGAAACCATATCAACAAAAAAATGCAAAGTGAATAAAGGTTTGGTGTTTTGACACATGTATGACCAATATTGAGTTAGAAGCAAAATGACCACATGAACAAGAGTATTTATAATAATCCAGTGACGATTTTAATGCCATCGACATGACTTGTGACTTGAGGTTTTCACGCTTGCAGTAGTGAAAATGAAAACAAAAGGCAGGTGTGTGAATGCGCAAGATAATAGTGTCGTTTTTTTTTAAATATTTGCAATGAGTATTGAGGGTTCAAAACCCTTGTGTAGGCAGCTTGTAAGGAAAAGATAAAAATGCAAAATGGATACCAACAGGCTCCAACATCGAAACTCCATATAGACGAAGTAGTTTGGGGCCATCCATCATCAAGGAGAGATAGGTTGCGTGAGATCCACAACTCTAAAAGTTTGCGTACGAGGAGGAGGTGAAATAGCCAAAGTAGATCCCAACCGTCATTCACCAAGAGGTACATGTCAACAGATCAATAACTCCGGATAAATCTGTTTGAGAGGTTTTCGGTTGATATTTGAAACTGCCAAAGCCCGGAGATTCGAAGTGCCGAAGTAAATATTGATCATACAATTAGCTGAAATAGATCTCAGTTGCCAGATCATCTAGAGTAATTCTCAAGCGTCGAATCGTCCGAGGTTAATTTGGTTCATCTGATCCAGAAGAGATGTGCAGATCCATGGACTTTGGGTTAATACCTAAAGTGAATCTTAGTCATCCAATCTAGGAGGACACATGGAAACAGATTGGCCAGTTCGGGAATTCATAGTTTAGGAGAATTGGAAGTGTGCTAGTATGGAAACTCCCAAAGTCCCGAAGCCTGAAGAGCCAAAGTGATGGAGCACGATGACATCACCTATATTTGATGTGGACCTTGGAATTCCTGAAGTGAAGTGGCTTTCAAACATCACCTAGGATGGCAGGGACACATGGGATGTGTGCCATGTGTCAATAAGTTTTGAGCATTTGGAGTATTGAAAAGTTAGTTAGAATGTGACATGTGTCACCCACCTGATTGGGCCACATGTCCACTTCCAGTATTTCTCCACGTGGTGAGAGATCGTCCAGTCCAGAGATTGGGCACTCCAAAGGGGAAAGATATGACATGTTGTGTTGGGTCGAAAACTCCCAAAGTCCCGAAGTCCATAGTACATATCAATTGTAGATTCCAAAATACACACATCGAAGGATCACCGACTTTTAGTGAAAGAACTCTAGGAGAAAGTGCAGGAGGAAAGTTTGAAACTTTTGAAGCCCGAAGAGCCAAAGTGATTCACAACAGTTGATCCATGAGAGGACACCCGTCATCAGATCATGAACTTTGGGTAAAATCATTTTGGGCAGAGGAAAGCAAGGAAAGTTGAGACTCCCGAAGCTCAGAGCCCCAAAGTGGATCTTGATCGTTGATCATGAAAGAGAACAAGGACCATTGATCCAGTCCTGGCTAAAAGTTTCAACGTCCTGAAGCTCTGGACAAGCACTTTTTCAGCTAAGCGCAGGGTCATGGTCGTGGTCATATGCATATTGCAAGATGAGGGAAGGAGGGATAAGGGTCAAATTGGTTTTCTTTGAGACAACAAAGTGTTAAAGAAGGATTTAACTGCAGTTTCTAGTCGTGGTGATCCAGATTATTTTCGGCATGAAATGAGAGCGGAGATATAATAAAGAAATGTACAGAGATATTGCAGGTATTCAATAATATAATAGAAATGTATCAGAGACACAACCATAAACATAGATATAATGTAATACACGATTTCTATTAATCAAAGAAATGTACAGAGACTATAAAAATACAGAGTGAAAGACTCGCTAGAATGGTGACAACTTATCTCTGAGAAGAGATGTGACGGCTACTCGCATTCGCAAGAAGATGATTACAATGAGGCTCTGAAGGCCCTTTTACAATAAACGAGAATGCCAAAATTCCTAGACATCCAAAAACCTAACCCTGGGAGATGAAGCGCCAAAAACCTAACCCTGGGAGATGAAGCGCCAAAAGTCATGTGGGCCCCGTTTGGATAAGTTGGTGCATCAACTTCCCGGGGTCGTAACTTTTGCATACGATCTCTGTTTTAGGCGTATGATAGCTCGTTGGAAATATATATCCGAGGCCTACAACGCTTGAGACAAAATAGCATTGTTATATGCAATTTTGCAACAGCAACATACCCAAAAAAAAAACATCGTTTAGGGCCTCAAAATGGCCCTGGAAGTTCAGGACCCGAAAAAACTGCTAAAAATAGTAAATTACCAAAATTGCCAGAAACATGTTTTGGGCCAGTTGGAGAAGGTGGGTGGCCACCGATATCCACCTGGATCACATGGGCACCTAGGAATATGGTTTGAAGGAAGCGCCTACACAGGATGAAATTCTGTGTCAGCCAAGGATAACAGGACATTGTTATTTTTGGAGAATGGGGATATGATCTCCATGAACAAAAAAAAGAAAGAGACCTATAGCATGGTTTGTAAATTTTGTTTATCATATGCCTAATTCTAACAAAATGGTCACTTGCACATTTTGCAGAATTAAGGGGTCTAAACACATCAAGTCGGGATGTGTATTGAGGAAATGGAAGAAGGCGAGGGAGCCTCTAGTCATGATAAAGAGGTCGAAGGCCATAATACCAGAGTTGGTAATGCAAAGATAGATTCCAATGGACACAATGGAAAAGGAGGGTAGGAAACGTTAATAGAAATGATAAGAAGCCTGAATATGGAAGTGCGGAGCTACAAAGCATACAACGAGAGACTGATGACAGAGAAAACTCAGATAAATGCTCGAGTGTTGCAGAGATTAAATCAGTTGTAGAAGAAAATGAAGAAGGGATCAAACTCAAGACAAGAGAAAGAGGGCAGGTGCCATGAAAGAAGGGATGATCATGGAAGAGTTGGTTATTCTAGAAGTGCTAGCAGAGCTCATGGACACCACTCACCTCCTTACTCAAAAAGAAATTTTTATGCATCGGATGATCCTGTAAGAAGTCCAAAGGTGTCTCTTGTTAGACACCAAAGAAGGAAACAAGAGATAGATAGTTTGCAAGGAGAGTTGAAGAAGATCAAGCCACCTTCCTTTTAGGGTGAAAGAGAAAGGGGAGATGATGTTGAATCATGGTTGCTTGGACTCTGGAGATATTTTCAGTTGCATAATTATTCATCAAATCTGGAAGCCAGGATTGCCACCTACCACTTACATAGGAAATATGCAATGTGGTGGGACCAACTGAAGAAAGTGGAACATGTTAATGAAAGTAGGATCACTTGGAATCAGTTCAAGAAATACTTCCAGAAGGAGTACCTCTCAGAGAATTTCTATGACAAGAAAATGCAGGACTTCTTTGAACTCGGGTTGGGAAGCATGACTATGGAAAAGTACGAGAAGAAGTTATTGGGATTGTTAAAGTATGTCAGGTTCATTGGTGATGAGAAAGTGAAAATATAGATATTTCTAAGTGGAATTCCAGCCTTTTATAAGGAAAATATCAAGTATGATGAACCCAATACCTTGACTGAATCCATCAGAAAGGATAAATATATGTACGAGAAAGGCCAAGGAAGAGAATCTCTGCAGAAATCTTGGAGGGACAAGAAAAATGTGAAGTCCGATCAGAGGAGGAAAGGATTCAAACTTCCCTTCAATAGGAATGAGCCTAATAGAAATCATCAAGATCAATATGCTAAGGGAGATTCCAACAAGGAAGATTACTTGGGAAAAAGGGGAAGACCACCAATCCAATGTTGGGAATGCAAGGAAGATAAAATGTACAAGGATTTCCCACACATAAAAGATAGAGTGAAGACTGTGCACAAAATCCAAGAGGCTACAACAGTCGAAGATATGGGAAGAATCTATGTGGCTTTAAATGATCGACAAGGAGAGTAACAGTCCTATATGATCGAGGTGGAAGGTAAGATCATAAATCAGCCTGTTGCTATTTTGATTGATTCAGGAGCAAGTCATTGCTACATTGATCCTAAGATAGTGGATAGATTACATTTGGAGAAAAGTAAACTTGTAAAAGCAAGTTTTGTTCAGTTAGCCACTGGAACCAAAAGAAGAATCCATGATATGGTCAGAAGTTGTTCCATAAGTCTTAATGGCATGGATACTAGTATTGTTTCATAACAATACATTTACATGTCTTGATAGAAATGGAAAATAGAGCACTATGAAAGGAGTTCCAAGACCCATCTCTATAAGGGAGATTTCAGCCTTACAGCTAAAAAGGTGTTTTAGGAAAGGATGTTAATTGTATGCAGCTCATGTGGAAGAGCCAGATCATACAAAGGGGCCAATCCTCGAGGATTTCTTGGTGTTATAGGAATTTGAAGATGTATTCCAAGAAATACCCTGATTGCCACCAAGAAGGGAGATAGATTTCTCAATTTATTTAGTGCCAAGAGCTACCCCAGTGTCAAAAACACCTTACAGAATGAGCACACCAGAGTTAAAATAATTGCAAATGTAGTTGGAGGAATCATTGAAGAAAGGGTACATACATCCAAGTGTTTCACCTTGGGGAGCACCAGTACTTTTTGTAAAAAAGAAAGATGGAACCTTGAGGTTGTGTATTGACTTTCGACAACTGAACAAGTGCACGATAAAGAAAAAGTATCCTCTACCTCGAATTGATGACCTCTTTGATAAGTTAAGAGGAGCAAAGATATTCTCAAAGATTGACCTAAGGGCACGATACCATCAAGTAAGAATCGAGGAAGAAGACATTCATAAGACAGCCTTTAGGACCAGGTATGGGAATTATGAATTTGTATTGATGCCATTTGGACTAACCAATGCACCAGTTGTCTTGATGTGCTTAATGAATGGCATATTCAAAAATTATTTGGATAATTTTGTCATAGTATTCCTGGATGGAACACTTGTCTATTCTAAGTCTTAAGAGGAGCATGGAAATCACTTAAGATTGGTATTGAAAGTACTGAGAGAACATCAGTTGTATGCCAAGTTGAGTAAGTGTTATTTTTATCAAAAACAGATCCATTACTTGGGACACATTATTTCAGAGCAGGGCATATTAGTAGATATAGAGAAGATCGAAGCTATTAGAGGATGGCCAACACCTAGAAATGTGTCAGACATCGGATCTTTTATGGAATTATCTGGCTACTACAGAAGGTTCATAGTAGGGTTCATCCCATCGCTTATTTTCAAAAGAAGGGAACTAAATTTGAATGGACACTCAAGTGTGAAAAGAATTTTAATCTGTTGAAGGAATTACTTACTGGTGCATCTGTGTTAAAGATTGTTGACCCAAATGAAAGTTGTGTGGTATGTACAGACGCATGTAAGGAAGGACTTGGGGGAGTCCTCATGCAAAATGGACATGTCATTGGATATGAGTCCAGAAATCTTAAGGAACATGAGAGGAACTATGCCAATCATGACTTAGAACTTGCTGCCATTGTTCAAACCTTGAGTATGTGGAGGCATTATCTCATGAGGAAGAAATTTGAATTAAGGCTAGAACACATTGGCCTGAAGTATCTTTTTGAACAACCAACCTTGAATGTCAGGCAAACAAGATGGCTAGAATTTTTAAGTGAATATGACTTCAATATCAATCATATCAAGGGAAAGGAGAATAAATTTTCCTATGCACTTAGTAGAAGAGTGCATATCGTGCATGCTACTATTGTCAGTATGCATCAGTCAGACTTGAAGAGAAGAATTTTAGATGGTCTTGTTACATACCAGCATTACCTACAGGTAAAGGAAAACTTATAGAAAGGAGATGTACAACAGAAAATAAAGGAGTATGAGATAAAGGAAGATGAACTACTCATGCATAAAAATAGAATCTATGTTCCTAGTTCTGGAGAACTGAGGAATTTGGTACTAAAGGAAATGCATGATGTTCCTTATGTTGGATATCCCGGTTACCAGAAAAAAAATACATAAGTAAGAATCCAATTATTTTAGCCAGGAATGAAGAAGGATGTTGTTGATTACATCTCTCGATGTATGGAATGTTAGAAGGTGAAGGCTGAGCATAGGCACCCAGCGGGTTTGCTGCAGCCATTGCCAATCCCAGAGAAGAAATGGGAAGTGATCACCATGGATTTCATCACAGTATTAACCAAAATGAATAAGAAACACGATTCAATCATGGTGGTGGTTGAAAAAATAACAAAGGCTGCTCATTTTATGCCTGTGAAGACAACACATACAACGGCTAATATTGCAGAAATTTTCATGAAGGAAATTGCTAGGTTGCATGGGATACCTAGGACAATCGTCTTGGAAATAGATGCAAAGTTTACCTCCAATTTCTAGAGGGGATTGTTTAAAGTATTTTTCACAAATATAAAATTTATCACAACATTTCATCCCCAGATAGATGGGAAAACAGAGAGAGTCAATCGAATAATTAAAGACATGCTAAGAATGTATGTGATGGATAAGTCATCTAAGTGGGAAAATTATTTACACTTGGTTGAGTTTACATATAATAATGGGTATCAAGATTCATTGAGAATGATCCCATTTGAAGCCTTGTATGGTAGGAAATGCGATACTCCAGTAAGCTGGGACAACCCAGTAGATAGAGTGGTACTTGGGCCAGAGTTGCTAAAGGACATGGAAGACCAGGTGGTCAAGATCAAGCAAAATTTAAAGGCATCTCAGGATAGACAGAAATTTTATGCAAACAAGAACAGGACAGCTAGAGAATTTAAAGTAGGGGAGAATGTACTTTTTAAAGTGAAGCCCAAGAAAAGATCTTTGAAATTGGGTAGTTGTAAAAAGCTGGTAGCCAGATTCTATGGTCCATTTGAAATATTGGACAGAATAGGGCCAATTGCATCCATGATTGCATTGCCTACTTCCATGAATGTGCATAATGTATTTCATTTCTCTTTACTAAATAAATATGTACATGATCCTAACCATGTTATTGATTGACATTTGATTCAGGTAGAGACAGAGGGAGATTTTTAGGTTAAGCCAATGCGGGTATTGGAAAAAAAAGTAAAAATGCTTTGAAATTGAGTTATAGAGTTGGTAAACATTCAGTGGATCTGCTACGGTCCTAAATATGCTACCTAGGAGCATGAAGATTCCATGGGGGAAGAGTACCCACATCTTTTTGAATAAATTTGAGATTTTGATCTCTATTTTGTATATGCACCAAGGACAGTGCCAAAATAAGGGGGAGGGGATGTAACACCCCAAGTTTTGAACCCCCATTTTAAATAATGTATTGTTACAATGTTGAGAGCCCAGAGTGCCCAAATAATTATTAAAAGGCTATTGTACCCAAGACATGAAATGTTTTTTATCATTATTAATAATAAATACATGGTTGGTTGCTAGACTGACAAGGACTAGAGTTATAGGGGGCTATGATTCCACAAGAGGGGGATTGAGGGGCTAAGTGTGTATTCCTATTTTAATTACCCTTTTTGTCTAAGGAAGGAATTTATTACGTGAGATTCTTGGGGAAAGCCAGGAGATTCTTGATTCCCCACAGGAGATACTTAAACCCATCCATGGTCTGATTGTGGGGTTGGTTGTTGGTCGATGGTCATTGGTAGTTGGCTCGTCCGCTCCTTCCCTTATGCATTTGTACCATTATTTCCCTGACGCCCTTCCATGCACTCACTTACTCATCCATTGATCCATCCTCACTTGTGTATTGGCTTGGTAAAGGGAAAGGAACTGCTGAGAATTAGCCATGGGATACTTGGTGTTGGGGCTCAGAAATGTCCTATTCTCATCCACCTTTCCCTTCATCATTATTCACATTTCATCACCCCATTAACCTTTCATTATATCATTTCCATAAATATACTTGGGTTTCACCTTATTGTTCTCCACTTTATTCATTTTAGTATTTAAAAGGAATTTGTGATTAAATGTTAGAAAATTGACATGTTTTCATATATATCTCAAATATGTGTGATCTTTGTAATGTGTAGGAATATGTGAAGGATT
>ML785612.1:415801-443298 GCA_009831015.1 Picea engelmannii | reverse complement strand
TGTGTGTTTGTTTTATTATAGCATGTTATTTCAGTTTGTTTTGTTTAAAAGAAAAAAAGAAAAAAATAAATTATTAAAAGAAAATTTTAGGTTAAATTCATGAAAAGTAAAACTTTTTAGCAAATGGACATTTCAAATAAAATCTTGAAAAAAATATCAAAGGAATGTTTTATTAAGTCAAATTGTTTCTTGGAGTCACTTAAGCAAGCAATCAATGATGAAACAAGCGTGCACGCGCAACACCCACGATAAGAGGTATAAAACCGCATTTTATTTATTTTTACTTTGTCGCATTTGTCTTTCTTTCTGCATGTTCTATTTTTTTTCG
Organism: Picea engelmannii; assembly: GCA_009831015.1. NCBI lineage: Eukaryota > Viridiplantae > Streptophyta > Pinopsida > Pinales > Pinaceae > Picea > Picea engelmannii. The sequence goes on along the minus strand of ML785612.1, from coordinate 442,970 downwards.
AACATCTCACAAGTTTTCATGCAGGATTTGTACTAAGTTTTTTTTTAGGAGTGGGACCGATTGCCTCTTGCTGCTGAAGTGATTTTTAAAAATAACAAAAACTTTTGAAAAAAAAACATGTCTTATTGACTGCTTGAAGGAGTTGATTCTCGTCTTAAACATCATGGCATTTGTTGTTACACAACGACCATTCATTAAACCCATTTGCGTCATGTATGTCTTCCTCCATTTCTCCTTCAAAGCAGACTAGTCATCCCTGTGTCGAAGCCCATATTTCATTGCCTTATCCGTCCTGACTTCGCACATGCCTATCTTTCTGAGTTGCATACATCTCTTTAGCTTTTTCAGTTCATTTTTCCTTGTCAATAAAACTATCCAGCTCCCTTTCCATGACTACATTGCCTTGCCATACACACTGTTACGACTGAGTTGTTTTCATTTATAGTCCTACCACTCTTTTTATCCAAACTCATGTTGACTGATGTGGGATTCCTTAAGGTCCACATTTTAACAAGTCTTGACTCATTGACCTCAACACATTATCTGGGATATAGACTAGAATCCATCTTTGAGTACCTAGAGGCTTGCATTTCTTAATGGCAAGTTCTCTCGCTGACAATCATGGGAATACATTAATGTCCCTTGATCGTTAGATCTTGCAAGTGGCTCGACATCATCTCATTCATTCACACTTCACCAAATGTACTCAGGTACCTTGGCACTCATTGACATCAATGGTGAGTTGCCTCGCATTTGTTAACGACATTCATCTTTGGTCGATAATCCAATGACTTATTTTCATGCTCGACATCAACACATTCATTCGCATGATTAGAATTGTACCATCAGGTCTAGCAGTGGGTGAAGACTATACACTTTTCATGACTCCATCAGTAGTTATAGTAGCATGACTTCAGCCATATGAGACTACCACAGTTCCACTTTCATAATTTCTCTTTTCCATGGTGCATTCAGTAGCAGTTCAGCTTCCTCCACTTCAAATTCTCTGATCCAGCAGACAACAGTCGTAGCCACAGCAGTAGTCACTCTCCATATGATCCTGCAGCAGTGACATCTTCCATGATCTAGCAGTCGTATCCGTCATATTCCTATTGCATAGTTCATCAACATTTTGGGTAAGTGGAGGTATGTTATTTTCTAAACTTTAATAATGTAATTCCTCAAATGCTAGCAATGAATAATTTGGAAAATTCCTTCACCAAGTTCCCTTTCTTTTTCACTTCTATGAATTATGTTGCGTTGCATGAGGACATGCAACCAGTTCAGTTGGGGGGTAGGGGACATTATTTACTATCATCACTCCACTATTCCACCATCATTATTCCATTTTTTTCGTCTCATTTACCATTTATGAACATTTCTTTTCCAACTATATTATGTTGCACTTTTCTTTATAAGCATTGATATACATATTGGCATGATTCACAAATATACAAAAAAAGGGCTTTCTTATACTCAGTGATGTTTCCTTATGCACACTTATAGCATATATAGCATATATTTTCCAGTGAGACTATGGGAAAATTATTATCATAACAGCAAGAGAACAAAAAAACAAAATGAATGTTGTTAATGCAAGAACCAACATTCTTTATATTCATGATTGTCACACAAGAACCAACCATAAGAAAATGTCAGTTGTTACTCATGTAAATCCCATCCTAGAAACATTCATTATAATCATTCAAAGCTAACATCCAAATGTCAAAATTTCTTGAGAAGATCCATGCATGGTTGCATGAGGGCATGCAACAAGTTAAGTTGGGGGGTATGTTGGGGCTCATAAATTTCCTATTCTCATCCACCTTTCCCTTCATCATTCTTCACATTTCATCACCCCATTAACCTTTCACGATATCATTTCCATAAATATACTTGGGTTTCACCTTATTGTTCTCCACTTTATTCATTTTAGCATTTAAAAGGAATTTGTGATTAAATGTTAGAAAATTGACATGTTTTCGTATATATCTCAAATATGTGTGAGCTTTATAATGTGTAGGAATATGTGAAGGATTAATTCAAAGGACTTCTCGAATACTTCCTCCACCATTTCAATATTTGAGGAAATAATTCAAGCCCATTCCAAGGAGAATATCATGGAGATTTGGTTGGAATATCTTATCTAAGATATATGAGAGATGTGTGTGAGAATTTAAAGGGATTATATTTTGTAATAATGGGAAATAGGTTGAGAGAAAAGTGGATCTTTAATAATGAGATGGTTATCTTATCTTCAAGGCTCTCATGTATAAAAGAGAGTACTCTCTCTTCATGAGATTTCAGTTGTAAGTAGAGAATTAGAGTAGTCATTAGGATTAGAAAGAGAAAGGGATTCTTAGCTTTGATTCATGGTTTTGGTTTTCATGCTTTTATTATTCTGTTATGAAGATTGATTTGGTTATTGTAATAGAAGATTGCTTCATTGGAGTGAGCTCACATATGTTGTTGTGTTATTCAACTCTTCACATGTTGTACTTTCTTTTCCTTCATGTAGTTCTCCATTCCTAGATTAATTTCCTTCACACAATTTACCATTCCTAGATTAATTTCAATTCCAAGTCGTGTGCTAGGTTAACAATTATATTTCAGTTGTGTGTTAGATTCATGATTCCATTTCAGTCGTGTGTTAGATTAACGATTCAATTTCAAGTCTTAGCTTACCATTAGATTAGATTAGTTATGCTTCAATCTTTCATATACTTTAGGTGTGATTCGTCAGTTTATGAACCCCGAGTTGACAAATTAGATAGTTGGGCAAGTACTACAATGCAATTAATTCAACATTAGTTTGGCCCAATGTAACGACTGCTATTCCTTTTGTTCTGATTGTTGTTCATTTTGTAGGTCATGTTGTTCCTTTGAATAGAACAATTGTCGCTCCCTTTATGAGTATTGTTCCTTTACAGGTGTTGCATCTCTGGAGGCTGGGTATTGAAAACGGAAGGTAAGAACCTACGTAGGAGACAAGTAAAATGCTTGTGCCAATGCCTACCTTTGGTTGATGCATAGAGGTTTTTTTTAGGACATATTTAGAGCCCAACACTTGGTTGTAATGGTCATTGGTGCAATCCAACCATGACTTGGAGCCTGCATGTCTAAGATGTGTTGGCATGTGCCCTGTTTTTCTCACAAATGCGAGTCCTGAGAGTTCCAGTGTTGAGATTCTAGACCAACTATGCTAGAGGCCCCAAAATAAAGAAGAAGGACTGCTTGAGGGACTGCGTGGCAGAGAAGGGTGGAGGTCCATTCTCTTGGGCAGTATAGGATGGGTAGAAGAGAGTTGGGTACTTGGATTGTTGTTGGTGTTGGGAAACTTGTGAGAGCTTGAGAGATGACTAGTTTGGGAACCCAAGTACACTCTGGAACCGTCCTTGTGGATTCATTGCCCTATCTCAGGATTGACACTATTGTTTAGATTTGGAGTAGTGGTGTCTACGGTTGGGTGGAACATCCTTGGTCTGCAGCCAGTTGGTCTCACCTTTTTATAAAGATAAGTGCTCTTTGTTGTGATATTGTTATCTATGTATGAATGTATTCTGATGTGTATTTTAATTATTGTTTAACTAAATCTTAGATTATGCATGCTTGCTAGATATTGTTTTGCATGCCATTAAAGTCTTTTCTTTTATGCATCCTTAAATTTTAAAAAGGTATTAAAGAAATCCAAGGGTGGGCTTGAAGGTAGCATGCCCCGGCCTGTGGGTGGTTGGGGGTGTTACATACTCACCTCCATGACCCTATTCTCTCAGCGATGCCACCCTACATTAGTTACAAGGATCAAGTCAAGAAAATTAAACAAATATGCATAAAATCAAATTCATGAAACATAAAAAAATCATCATTAATGAATTATCTCACTGTGAATATCTAAGGCCTCAATGGAGATTCACTGGAAGATGCAGCACTAAGTTGTACAACCTACTCTGATATAATCTCTATCATGGTGGTATCGGTTGATGGGACCGATGGAAATGGTGGGGTTGGTGGGTGGAATATAGGTGGTGTGCATGAGTGCACTGCATGTGAATCCATTGAGGATGTGTGAAATTAGACTGATGTTGAGGGTGGGATGTGATGGACCCTCACATGTTGTAGAAGTGATTGTAAATCCCTCGGAATGGAAAAAGGTAACCTAGAAGCAATGCCCAAGTGCCCAGGGAGTGAAATAATACCATTGCTAGAAAATATATCTACAACCTGCGTACATATTAATAAAATTCAACTATTAGTACCAAATAGTAAAATTCAAAAAAATAAACACAAACAATTTGAGAATTATATGATATTTAACTCTACACATGATAATTGTGATGCATGTGATGTTTCCATTCCTAATGGAAATTCCTCAACATCGCCCAATCCCAAATCCTATGGAAACATGAGAACATTAAAAATTTGCGGATGCCATAAAATATAGAAATGACTATGGTGAATTTATCAAATTCCATGCATACTTGTGTGTGGGGTGCACCCAAAGAACATGTTGCCTCTACTGTTGCATCAGTTGTGGGGGTAGGAATTGATGCATCCATCAGTGGAGAGGGTATATTGCTTAGATGTAACAACTGCAAAACAACATATATTAAAATATCGATATAAATACACAAGATGAAAAATAAATATATAACAATGAAGAACATATAGAGGGTTAAAATACTAACCTTATCCATGAAGCTATGTTGTCCAATGGGCTATATAGGCCCACAAAATGTCTTCCCACAACTTGAAAATTTGTGAGGTTCACATGGACGGCTACTATGTCCATGTGCCCTCTCATCATTGTACTCTCTTATGCATGATGAAGCTCCAACCTCTCTGTCAATGTCACTAGTAGGCATCTCCTGTCGATATAGTGCAACAAAGTTACTGTGTTGCACTAGGATATGAGTCAATGATGAAATGGCTAGTTGTACCTATTGCAATCTCTCTGCAATAGGAGGTAGCTGGGTAGGGCAATCAGGCCTTCACTTGGGGGGATGATGTTCTAAAACAGGGTTACACCTAGCATGCTCTCCGTCCTATGCAGACCCTCGACCCACCCACTAGAAGTCACCAATGTCAAAGTAGTTGAAATTATTACACAAAATAAACTCAACCCATAATTTTCTAATAAAATATAAGCACATCTCTTTGTTATTGTAAGGAGGTTTATCAAAAGACATATACCACCTATCCATCCATTTCTGAATAATTTGGGGATGGATCCACTAGTCAATGGAGATTTTTTTCTTGGCCAATGGGAGTTCTTTCCCATTTCTAAGATTCCTAAAAATAGATAATATTTTTTGTTTTGAAATGCCCAGTTCTTTGACTTGGTTTCTTTCCAAACCAGTGTTATAGTACTGATGCATTCTTTCCCTATAATAAAAAATAGAGGTCAAATTACCTTGGGAACATGCAATGGACTTCAAAATGATGTCCAAAGAAGTGTCCAAGGAGACTTTGCTAGGATCTCTAGTGTCCCTTAATTGTTCCTCAATGGTTCTTAATATAACCAACCCCTCATCAATTTGAGTCATTTAGATTGGGTGGTTGTGGTGGGTTGGTGTTTTAATTTTCTTGGTTTTCTTATGAGTGGTTTACATTGTCTCGGGGTTCCATTTTATTATATATGTCGCAATTTAAAATCCATGACATGTAAAATAGGTTGGTTTGAGGTTTTTTTTTTAATTAAAATACAAAATTACATTTTTTTAATTTAGATTCTTGGGATCAAAAGACTAAATTGGAAATGACTAAATTGGGTTAAAAATAAGATAAGAAATAACTGATATTGAAGCTTCTACGGTTAATCAAGTACTTCTTTATCGGCGTTATTGCATTCCCTTACAGTAATAGATGCGAGGATGTGTGTCTCGATCGTATTTTAAAGGAAAAAACTAAAATACATTATACGAGGGATAGAGTACATGATGGACAACATTAACTTGTGAATGGGGAAAATGTTGAAATTATTTCAAAATTTTTATGTGTTAGGGTCCTAACCCGCACATAGGTAGATCAATATATTCGGATGTAATAAAGGTCAATATTAATAAGGCCTTTCAATAAAATAGAATAAGGCAGATGTAAGAAGACCTAATAGAAGCTTTTGCTTCTAGAAGGATATTCCTCTAGATGCTTCTCTTGATAGACACATTTAATATAGATAAGGGTCGAGGGTATGAAAACCCTAGCTTGGAGATTATTGTAACAGAGCGCTGCTTGATTGGAGGTTGACCCCTCAAAGAGGCCTGTGAACATTTCTTTCTGAATCAAAGTGCTATTTCTGTTGTTGTTCTTATAGCATTTATGTGTTATTGTGGAGATTATGTTGGATATATTACTGTTATTCTGCCATTTCTAGCATTTTATTTATGTTCTACATATTTATTATATCTGGTATCTTGCAAGATACCAGATATAATAAACATGCAGAACATAAATAAAATGCTAGAAATGGCAGAATAACAGTAATATATTCAGCATAATCTCCACAATAACACAAAAATGTTATACGAATAACAACAGAAATAGCACTTTGATTCAGAAAGCAACGTTCACAGGCCTCTTCGAGGGGGAAACCTCTAATCGAGCAACGCTCTATTACAATAATCTCCAAGCTAGGGTTTTCATACCCTCGACCCTTATTTATACTAAATATGTCTATCAAGAGAAACATCTAGAGGAAGATCCTTCTAGAATAGGAAGCTTCTATTAGGTCTTCTTACATCCACCTTATTCTATTTTATTGAAAGGCCTTATTAATATTGACCTTTATTACATCTGAATATATTGATCTACCTATGTGTGGGTTAGGACCCTAACAACGTTTAATTAACCCTACAAAATTTGATTGATGGTGAAGTTTTCTTTTAACTCGATGTTTTTATATATCATTTGTTATATCGTTTTATACCTCATTTTTATATCTTGCTGGACATTTCCTTTTATCATGTTATATCATTTTATATTTCATTTTTATATCGTTTTATACCTCATTTGCTGGACATTTTGTCGTCACCATATTTCCTTTCAAACACACAAAACAATTGTACTTATGCTTCGCTTGTAGTCGTGAAGAAGGGGTCGTTACATTTGGTATCAGAATGGGGTTCAACTCGCAACTTGGGATCACTATGGATTTCATTGTTATGATTTTATTATAATGTTGCTAATTGAGTTGAATTGTATCCATGCAGGTAATCATGGTTAGAGGACGCCATGGAGGCCAACGATAGGGTGCTAGGGGAGGAGGTGCGATGCCTCCAGCACATCCACGCCTGAGGGGTCGAACCCCTAGGGAGACGAACAGGTTGTCGGGTAGGAGAAAATAGCGATGGGTGACGTGGTTGGGTTGATGAGGTCTTTTCAGCGGATGTCTGAGACACTGATTATCCATTTGGACAAAGATGAGGCCAGGGCGTCGGCACCCCATGAGGGTCCACCATTCTCTCTGATTGGTACGGGTAGCATTTGCTGTGAACTCGAGAAGGTCAAATTTCTTGAGTTCTTTGGTGCCCCGAATGACGCAGCCGCCAAGGCATGGTTGGAGAATATGGCGATGTGCTTTTTTCTTTGTGACTATACCTCCAACATGAAGGTTGATGCAGGAGCATCGCCAGCACAACAAGTGAGCCAGCATGGAAGCAGAATCCAGCTGGATAAGCCAGCACACATTTTGAGTTGCTTTGGAACTATTGCGCAAATCTTAAATGAGTCATTTAAGAGGAGGTGCCTTTGTACATTGTAAGGGGACCTTGAGCGGATAGCTCTCGTCCTTAGTAGATAGTCGGCATTTAATAGGCTTAATGCTGGTAGATAGGAATTTATTCTAGATTTGATAGCTTTAGAGTCCAAGAGGGAAAACAGATATAGACACCCTCGTTCTATCAATGTAACATTAGCCTGAGCCTGAGCATAGAAGAGAAGAAGTAGAAGAGCATGCAGAGAACTGTATGAAGAACACCCATGTACAGGCATTTGAATTAATAGAAGAAATCTTTGATTCAAATTCATGGTTTGTGTTGTTTCTCTGTGTATTGATGTTATGCTCATGAATGTTTTCTTCCTGTCATACACTTGCTTTTATATGCTATGTATGTGATTTCATGGTTGAATTGAAGTCTGAGGAGAAGAGTAAATGAGTTCAATTGTTTCTCTATTTGAGACAGAGACTTCCTGCAAGGAGTGTAGTTGAAGTGTCCGGAAGGAGTGTGTCGACAGTAGGGTTCAATTAGAGTTACCTTTTGTTCTCATTTCCTCAGAAGTACAGTGACACAGTGTCATGCAAGGAGTGCGCAGGCCAAAACGAAGACTCAGAGCTGCGATTCTGAGCGAAACATCGAAAGACTACTGCTGGAGAGGTGCGCAAAGTCAGGTAACGCTGAACACTTGAAGTGTTTGCAGAGTTTCCGCAAGGAGTGTGAGAAAAGGGTTTCCATTTCTAAGAGGCAGAGAAGCTGGAACAAGATCAGGAGGAGTGGAGCCTTCAAAATCTGTTGAAATACTGCACAGAAGGGTTCACATCAGGAAATCATCAAGGAGGAATAAGCGACGGATAAGATCTTGTGGAGGGAACTCGTAGAAATCCCGCCAATTGTCAGATTCGACATATTATTGAGGAGGTTACGGTCGTATCAGAGTCCGAGCTCGAAAGGCTGGTGAGCCATTGGATCAACAGTTGAATTCCCGACAGCCATTAGATTTGGTAGGAGTTGTACCAGGGTTAAGCCCTAGTGAGTAGGAGAGTCGGGGTTCGGCATTTCGGGAATTCCAGGAGTGAAGAAATCACGACATCAGGAATCGCGATCCGTGATATCCCGACAAGTTCAGAACCATCCATCATTTGGGATGCATGTCAGGAGATCCCGAGGAGTCGGAGTTCGGGGCAATGGAGATTTCGAAGGCAATAAATCCTTACATGTTGGAATCATGAAACGCGATATCCTGACGGAGGAGTTGTGTGGGCCACGACAGGAGTTAGTGGAGGATAGGTGTCACCCAATTGGGGATCGAGAAAATGAAAGTCCCAAGTCCATTGGTATTAGAATTCGAGATCCCACGAATTCCGAAATCCCAATAGAAGTGAAGGGAGTTAAGGTAACAACTCGCATGTGCGTCAGAGTTTCATCACGTCGGGTATCGGGAGTCAGGAATTAGTGAGGAAAGTTGTTTTCGACATCATAAGTGCTGAAATCCCGACGAGAGGATTCCCGATAGGAATAGGAGGACGTTGACATTTACCCATCGAGTTTTGGGGTATTGTGGAGCACAAGGTGTGCGACCATGGGACTCGCGAAACTGCGAAGTCCGATTTCCTGATAATAAAAGGAAGGGGAATCGTGCAAAGAGATTTGTGGGTATATATTTTCCCGACAAGGAAAATAGAAGAGCTATTCGAGAGTTCTTCGGGCCATGGGAAGGAGAAGATCCTGTGAGCGGGCGTACATGCGGGTGCAGCTGCATCAAAGTGGTATCAGAGCGGGAATACCTCTTTGCTTTCTATAGCAGAGAAGGAGTAAATTTGCCATGCCATCGAGGAGAGAAAGACAGCCACCTGATCCAGAAGATAGGGAGGTGAGGAGAAGAGGCAGGCAGGTAGAAAATCCAAAAATGGAGAGACAAATGAGAGATCTCTGAGCAAGACTCGAAGACATGGAGACAGCTCAAAGACGCATAGTTGGTGCTGGGGATCTGAGTGATTCTGATAGTGAATTATAGGCTGAACATGAAGAGGAAGTTATAGCCAAGGATGCAGCGAATGAACACCTAATTAAAGCTATTGCCAGGATGGGTGCAAAAGCAAAAATGGACATTCCAATTTACGAGGGAAATTTGGATGCAGAAGAGCTTCTAGACTGGATTAGAGCTCTCGACACATATTTTGACTATGAGGATGTCGAAGAAGACAAGAAATTTAGGCATGCTGTCACGCGCTTGAAAGTACATGCAACATTGTGGTGGGACGAGCTACAAGTTGACAAACGCTGCAAGGGAAAGTAGAATATCAAGATCTGGGATCGAATGATCGCAAAGATGAAGGAGAAGTTCATCCCAAGAGACTACCAAATTACTCTATTCAGGAGGATGCAGAACCTGAGATAGAAGATGATGACAGTGAAAGAATATACGGAGGAATTCTATCGACTGAACATCAGAGCAGGTCATTGGGAGAGTGATGATGAAAAGGTTGCTAGATATATGAATGGTCTAAGATATGACATTTAGGATGAATTAAGCATGGTTACCATCAGGATGGTGGAGGATGCTTATCAGATGGCTCTGAAAGCTGAGGAAAAGCTGAGCCGAAAGTAGAGTCAGAGGGGCCGAGGCAGAAGCCATCCCAGAGGCAAATCGGTTGCCCAAGACAAATACCAGAAGCCCAAAGAGGAATGGAAGAAATCTCAGGGTAAGGTTGAAAGAGGTGGAACCTCGCAGAGGGGGTCATATGTTGAATAGAGAGGGCAACATACAGAGAAAAGTGGAGGATATTCTAATGGAAATACTTTTCCTCATACCAGAGGTAGAGGAAGAGGAAGAGGTGGAGTTATCACATGTTTCACATGTGGGAAAAATGGGCACAAGTCTTATGAGTGTCCAGAGAAAAAGAAGGACATTGGAGAAGCTCACATCACAGAAGCGTAGAGGCGAGATGTTGAGGCCGAAGATGTAGAAGGCAGAAGATCACTTATGATGTGAAAAGTCCTTTTGACACCTGAGAAGGAGGTGGAAAGCTCAGCTCAAAGGACCAGACTTTTCAGAACAACTTGCAAGACCAAGGACAGGGTGTGCAAGGTCATAGTTGACAGAGGTAGCACAGATAATCTCGTATCCATGGAGATGGTAGAGAAGCTGGAGTTGGAGACGACTGATCATCCTAGTCCACACAGAGTTTCGTGGCTATAGAAAGGACACCAGGTAACTGTTACTAAACAATGCTTGGTTGAATTCAAAATAGGTGGATATAATGATAAGATTTTATGTGATGTTATTCCCATGGATGTATGTCATCTATTGTTGGGTAGACCATGGCAATATGACAAAAATGTGATTCATGATGGGAGAATGAACACATATACCCTAGAGAAGAATGGGAGAACCCATATGTTGCTTCCGATAAAGGATAAGGAGGTGAAGCCGGAGGTAAGCAACACAGTACTTCTCATGAGTGGGAAGGAACTTCTTACGGAGGTTAAGAAGAAAGAAGATCCACAATTATTTGTAGTCAAGAAACCAAGGATTGTTGTGACTAACACAAGAGTGGATGATCTACTAGAGGAGATTCAGGAACTGCTGGAAGAGTTCACTAATATCCTAGTGGACGAATTACCTCGTTCATTGCCACCAATGAGGAGTGTGAGTCCTCACATAGACCTTATACCAGGAGCTAGTTTCCCAAACAAAGCTGCGTATAGGTTGACACCGCAAGAAAATGAAGAGGTTAAAAGGCAGGTCCAGGAGTTGATGGACAAAGGATTGGTCAGAGAGAGCTTGAGTCCATGTGTCGTTCCAACAGTACTCAGTCCGAAGAAAGATGGAGGATGGAGAATGTGTACAGACTCAAGAGCCATCAACAAGATAACCATCAGGTACAGGTTTACATTGCCGAGAATGGATGATATGATGGATTGCCTCAGTGGGGAAAAGTATTTTTCAAAGATAGATTTGAAGAGCGGATACCACCAGATTCGCATGAGGGAAGGTGACGAATGGAAAACAACCTTCAAAACCAATGAAGGGTTGTATGAATGGCTAGTCATGTAGTTTGGTTTGACGAATGCACCAAGTACCTTTATGAGGTTGATGAACGAAGTCCTGAGGGAATTCATCGAGAAGTTCTTCATTGTGTATTTGGATGACATACTGATTTACAGTAAGTCAGTGGTAGAACACTTGAAGCATTTGGCTATTGTGATGAAGAAGCTACAGTAGGAAATTTGTTGATTAATATGAAGAAGTCCTCATTCATGAAGACAGAGCTCATTTACTTGGGGTTTGTTATTTCGGTGAATGAGTTGAGGATGGATCCAGATAAGTTATAAGTGATCAAGAATTGACCATCACCGAGAAATATTTTCGAGGTGAGAAGCTTTCATGGTTTGGCTAGTTTCTACCGGAAGTTCATCAGGAATTTCAGTGGGATTAGTGCAGCAATGATGGATACAGTGAATAAGCGACATAAATATTTTCACTGGACAGCAGAGGCTGAAAAGAGCTTCAATCTGTTGAAGAGGAAGATCACAGAACAACCGGTTTTGGTGTTGCCAGATTTCCTGAAGACGTTTCAAGTGAAATTTGATGCAAGTGGGTTTGCCATAGGAGCAGTTTTAAGTCAGGAAGACAGACCAATTGCATATTTCAATGAGAATCTTGATGAGGCAAAGGTGAAATACTCCACGTATGATAAAGAATTTTATGCTATCATACAGGTGTTGAAAAAGTGGAGGCATTACTTGATCCCAAAAGAATTTGTTTTGTATAGTGATAACCACGCATTACAGTTCGTGACTCAACAGGAGAAGTTGAATCAGAAACATGCAAAATGGGTAGAGTATATGCATAATTTCACATTTGTGATTAAGCATATTTCGGGTACTGCTAACAAAGTGGCTGATGCTTTGAGCAGGAAGTGTTTGTTGCTGCAGGAATTTTGAGTCAAAACCTTGGGTTTTGATAATCTCAGGGACATGTATGCAGGTGATATAGATTTTACAGAGGTGTATGAAGCAGCTGAGAATCCAGTTCTCAGAGATAGGAGTCCTTGGATAGATTATATGATCCAGGAAGGATTTTTGTTCAGAGGCAATCAACTGTGTATCCCGAAATGCTCCATGAGGGAGAACTTGTTAAAGAAGAAGCACAGTGGTGGATTAGCAGGACATTTTGGCCATGATAAGACGTTCGTGAAGTTGAGTGAATCATATTTTTGGCTGGGAATGCGAGTAGATGTCAAGAGGTTCGTTGACATATGTAGAGCTTGCCATCATTCGAAGGGGAGAAAGAAGAATGCAGGTTTTTATCAGCCATTACCCATACCAGAGAGGCCATGGGAGGCGATTAGCATGGATTTTGTATTGGGGTTGTCGAGGACACAAAGAGGTGTTGATTCAATCTTTGTGGTAGTGGAGAGATTTTCCAAGATGGCACACTTCATTCCATGCCAGAAAACCAGTGATGTGACTCACATCGCAAATCTATTTTTAAAAGAGATCATTCGACTTCATGGATTGCCGAAAAGTATAGTTTCGGACAGGGACACAAAATTCATAGGACATTTTTGGAGGACCTTATGGAAGAATTTGGGGACTAATTTGATGTTTATTTATACTTATCATCCTCAGAAGGATGGACAGACCGAATTCGTGAACAGAAGTCTAGGAGACTTGTTGAGGAGCTTGGTGATAGAACACCACAACAGTTGGGACAACATATTGCCACAGGCAGAGTTCGCATACAGTGACTTAGTGAACAGGATCACAGGCCGAAGTCCATTTCAGATCATATATGGAATGCAGCCGAGAGGATTTTCTGAACTAAGTGATTCAGAACAGACTACGACTAGCAGTGCTAGTGCCAAAGAATTCGTTGAGGCGATGAAGGAACTTCACAACCGGGTGAAGGAGAGACTACTGAAATCAAGTCAGGAATATAAGCGCAGAGTAGATCAACATCGGAGACAAATTCAGTTTGAAGTTGGTGATTTAGTTCTGGCACACTTGAGGAAGGAAAGGTTCTCAAGGGGAACATACAATAAGTTGAAAATGAAGAAAATCGGGCCATGCAAGGTCTTGAGAAAACTCAGGGAAAATGCTTATGAGATTGAGTTGTCGGATGGCATCGGAATATCTCTGATATTCAATATCGCAGATTTATACCCATACAGGGCTGGAGAAGCAGAGACTGGAACTGAGGAGCCAGTGATCCAGTGGGTGAAGTAATTGCCAGTTGCAGAAAAACCACAAATGGAATGACTATTGGATAAGAGAGGGGGTAAGAAGACCAGGCGGAAGCAATACTTCGAGTATCTGGTCAAGTGGAAGAATCATCCAGTGGAAGATGCCAGCTAGGAGAGTGAAGCAGTGATATAGAAGCATGGACATACCGTGCAGGAGCTCATGGACAGGATCCCATGAAAGTTTTCAAGCCGAGGAGTATGATGCAAGAGCATCGCCAGCACAACAAGCGAGCCAACGTGGAAGCGGAAACCAACTGGATAAGCCAGCACACATTTTGAATTGCTTTGGAACTGTTGTGAAAATCTTAAATGAGTCATTTAAGAGGAGGTGCCTTTGTACATTGTAAGGGGACCTTGAGCGGATAGCTCTCGTCCTTAGTAGATAGTCAGCATTTAATAGGCTTAATGTTGGTAGATAGGAATTTATTCTAGATTTGATAGCTTTAGAGTCCAAGAGGGAAAACAGATATAGACACCCTTGTTGTATCATTGTAACATTAGCCTGATCCTGAGCATAGAAGAGAAGAAGCAGAAGAGCATACAGAGAACTGTATGAAGAACACCCATGTACAGGCATTTGAATTAATAGAAGAAAGATTTGATTCAAATTCATGGTTTGTGTTGTTTCTCTGTGTATTGATGTTATGCTCATGAATGTTTGCTTCCTGTTATACACTTTCTTTTATATGTTATGTAAGTGAGTTCATGGTTGAATTGAAGTCTGAGGAGAAGAGTAAATGAGTTCAATTGTTTCTCTATTTGAGCCAGAGACTTCCTGCAAGGAGTGCAGTTGAAGTGTCCGCGAGGAGTGCGTCGACAGTAGGGTTCAATTAGAGTTAGATTTTGTTCTCATTTCCTCAGAAGTACAGTGAAACAGTGTCGTGCAAGGAGTGTGCAGGATAGAATGAAGTCTCAGAGTTGCGATTCTGAGCGAAACATAGAAAGACTACTGTTGGAGAGGTGCACAGAGTCAGGGAAGGCTTAACACTTGAAGTGTTTGCAGAGTTGTCGCAAGGAGTGTGAGCAAAGGGTTTCCATTTCTAAGAGGCAGAGAAGTTGGAACAAGCTCAGGAGGAGTGGAGCCTTCAAAATTTGTTGAAAGACTACACAGAAGGGTTCACATCAAGAAATCCTCAAGGAGGAATAAGCGACGGATAAGATCTTGTGGAGGGAACTTGTAGAAATCCCGCCAGCCATCAGATCCGACAGATTAGCGAGGAGGTTACGGTCGTATCAGAGTCCGAGCTCGAAAGTATGGTGAGCCATTGGATCAGCAGTTGAATTCCCGACAGCCATTAGATTTGGTAGGATCTGTACTAGGGTTAAACCCTAGTGAGTAGGAGAGTCGGGGTTCGTCATTTCGGGAATTTCGGGAGTGAAGAAATCATGAAATCAGGAATCGCAATCCGTGATATCTTGACAAGTTCAGAACCGTCCATCGTTTGGGACGCGTGTCAGGAGATCCCGAGGAGTCGGAGTTCGAGGAAATGAAGATTTCGAAGGAAAGAAATCATTACATGTTGGAATCGTGAAACGCGATATCCCGATGGAGGAGTTGTGTGGGACACGATACAAGTTAGTGGAGGACAGGTGTCACCAAATCGGGGATCGGGAAAAGGAAAGTCCCAAGTCCATTAGTATCAGAATTCGTGATCCCGTGAATTCTGAAATCCCGATAGAAGTGAAGGGAGTTAAGGTAACAACTCTTATGTGCATCGGAGTTTCGTCACATCGAGTATCGGGAGTCGGGAATTAGCGAGGAAAGTTGTTTTCGACATCATAAGTGTCAAAATCCTGATGAGAGGATTCCCGATAGGAATAGGGGGACGTTGACATTTACCCATTGGGTTTCGGGGTATTGTGGATCACAAGGTGCATGACCACGGGACTCGCGAAACTGTGAAGTTCGATTTCTCGATAAGAAAAGCAAGGGGAATCATGTGAAGAGATCTGTGGGTATAGATTTTCTCGACAGGGAAAATAGAAGATCTATTCGAGAGTTCTTCAGGTCATGGGAAGGAGAAGATCTTGTGAGTGGGCGTACCTGTGGGTGTGGCTACGTCAAAGGCCTGCATGGCGGTCTTTCAACTAAAGGGGAGAGCTCTTATATGGTGGAAGACGCTCCTCCCACAACTGAACATGGTCATCGAAGACGTTTCATGGGAATTGTTCGAGGAACGGTTTCAAGAGAGGTACCTATCAGAAGAATGCATTGAGTGTCAGCTCAATGATTTCAATGCCTTATGACAAGGTGGTCATACGGTGCCCGACTATGTGACCCATTTTATGGAGCTGCTCTGGTATGCTCCGCATCTTAACACTGAGAAACTTAAGGTCAATAGGTTTGTGTTCGGCCTTAATGGCAACATACGTGCAAAGGTTAGGATTATGATGCCTCAAACCTTGCATGATGTTTTCTAGAAGGCCCTCATAGAAGAGGAGGAGCTTATCAGCGGGGGTCAGAACAGGACTCTAGCAAGACCATCAGGGTAGGTTTCATCTGGTGTGCAGCAACACCAGACACTAGCCAAACATATGCCAGTATATCGTGGCTTCCATAGAGGGATCCACTTTCACTACACCTCAGAGAATGACGCCCCTACAGAAGACACCTTATTGGCGACCATGGCATCAACAGCAGCAGCAGCATTTTAGGCTTGGTCAGTAGAACAGACCAGGATTCCAAGCCGGTGGGTCGTCATCTTCTACTTCGGGTACCAGGAGTACTGGACCAAAGAAGGGGTGTTGGACACGTGGGGAGCCACACTACCAACACGACTGCCTTGTAGAGAGGACCAGAGCATCTGGATCAGTCGGACCCACTACCATAGGAGATATGGGCTAGGCCCATTAGATTCATGCAATGGTGAATAACCTCCAAGCATAGCACCAGTCGACTGTGCTCAAGACATCAGGTATCGTCATTGACCAGACCCTTAGTATTTTGATAGATCCCGGTGCTGCCGAGAGTTTCATTTCTGGTGTAGCACTAAAAAGGATTAAGGTAAAGGCAATCGAACAAGATGAGTTTAGCTTCATAGAGATGGCTTTGGGATCCAAATAGAAGGTTGGAGGAAAGGTTACAGGTTGTACCCTTAACCTGGGAGAGTTTGTCACCAGGGCCAACTTGTACGTCATGATCTTAGCATCTTATGATGTCATGATTGGTATGGACTAGTTGGAATTGCATGAGGAGATACTCAAATGTAAGAAAAAATTATTGAGCTTGGTCAATGATGAGGGACAAAGACACGTGATTGTAGGTATAAACCAGGGAGTTTCCCTGAGGTTCATCTCTTCCTTGCATCTATGAAAGAGCATGTGCAAGGGGTGAAAGCTTTATGCAATCCTTGTGTTAAACGAGAAGGGAGTAGTGGAAGGTCTAGAACACCTTCCGGTGGTGAGAGAGTTTGTAGACGTCTTTCTAGAGGAGTTACCTAGGATGTTGCCGAAGAGGGAATTGGAGTTTACTATAGACCTAAAACCGGGGACTGAACCGATAGCTAGAACACCTTATCGGATGTCGACCCCGGAGTTACAAGAGTTGAGAATGCAATTGAAATAATTGTTGGACCTGGGACTGATACGTCCAAGTGTGTCACCGTGGGGTGCACCTGTTATTTTCATAGGAAAGAAGGATGGATCGTGGAGGCTCTGCATTGACTACCGTCAATTGAACAAGGCAACGATCAAGAATCAGTATCCATTGTCGAGGATTGATGATCTGTTCTATCAAATGAAGGGTGTGAAGGTGCTCTCAAAAATAGATTTGCGATCAGGGTATCACCAGTTACAGATCAAGGAGGATGACGTCCCTAAGACCACCTTTAAGACGAGGTTTGGACATTACGATTTTACTGTTTTACTGTTGGGACTGAAAAACGCCCCAGGGGTATTTATGAGTTTGATGACCGGGGTGTTTCGCGAGTACTTGGACAAGTTCATCCAAGTATTCATTGATGATATTTTGATTTACTCTTG
This sequence comes from Picea engelmannii, assembly GCA_009831015.1. Taxonomy (NCBI): domain Eukaryota; kingdom Viridiplantae; phylum Streptophyta; class Pinopsida; order Pinales; family Pinaceae; genus Picea; species Picea engelmannii. The sequence continues at coordinate 425,029 of ML785612.1, read as the reverse complement.
GACGATGGAGGATCATGACAAGCACTTTCCCTTGGTATAACAGTGTCTACGAGAGCACAAATTGTATGGGAAGTTGTCCAAATGCTCATTTTATCAATCGAAGATTCATTACTTAGGGAATGTCATCTCCGACAAAGGTATCATCGTGGATCTAGAAAAGGTCGAGGCTATTATGGAATGGCCTACACCGACGAACGTCCCAGAAGTACGTAGCTTCATGGGTTTAGCAGGATACTATCTACGGTTCGTCGAGGGATTTTCGAAGATAGAAAATCTGATCACAGAGTTGCAAAAGAAGAACAAGAAGTTTGTTTGGACTGAGAAATGTGTGGAATATTTTAAGAGGCTCAAGGAGCTGTTTACATCGACACCGATACTAAAGGTCCCTGACCTGGATGCAGACTTCATGGTATGCACTGATGCTTCCAAGGAAGGCTTAGGTGGAGTCCTGATGCAAGACAATCGAGTGATCGCTTACATCTCAAGGGAACTAAGAAGGCATGAGGAGAAATATGCAACACACGATTTGGATTTGTTAGCCATCGTTTATGCCTTGAAGGTTTGGAGACACTACCTTGTTGGACGAAAATTTGAACTAAAGATGGACCACTGTGGACTACAACACATCTTTACACAAAGCAACCTGAACGCTTGACAACAACGTTGGTTGGAATTGCTTAGTGAGTATGAATTAAAGATTACTTACATAGAAGGAATAGTGAACCAAGTGGCATATGCATTGAGTCAGAGACCATGCATCTTTTCGATGTTGCCTCTTCAGATGAATCTACGTGAAAAGATTCTAACATTACAGCGTGATGATGACTGGTACAAGGAAGTCGAGGGTTTTATCAGACAAAACATAATGATGGTACCAATATTTGAAGGATTTACATTTGACGAAGATGGATTATTGAGGTTTAAAAATCATATTTACATACCACAGAACGATGAGTTGAGGAGCTTGATCCTAAGAGAGGCTCATAGAGCAGTATACATGGCTCACTCGGGAGTCACGAAGATGAGTGCGGACCTTAAACCGTTATTCTTATGGAAGGGAATGAAGGCAAACATAGTCAACTATGTGGCCAGATGTATAGAATGTCAGCAGGTAAAGGCCGAACATAAACATCCACCAGGATTACTATAGCCGCACGTTATTCCGAAATCAAAATAGGAGATTACTTTGATGGATTTTATTGTTGGATTTCCACTGACGGAAAGGAGACACGACTCGATTTTCGTAGTAGTAGACACTTTGACGAAGAGTGCTCACTTTATTCCTATGTGTATGATGTATCAAGCACCTGACATAGCTAGATTTTTCATTGGTGATATTGTGAGGCTATATGGCATGCCTAAGAGGATTATATTTGATCGAGGATCAGTGTTTACTGGGTGATTTTGGACGAGTTTCCATGAGGCCTTGGGAACCCAACTTAACTTCAGTATTCCGTATGCCCTAGAGACTGATGGGTAGACCGAACGAATGAACCAGACCTTGGAGGACATGTTGCGCATGTATGTGATGGACCAACAAAAGCGTTGGGAGGAATTCTTTCTACTAGTGGAATTCGCTTATAACAACAGTTACCAAAGCACCATTAAGATGGCACCTTTCGAGTTTCTTTACGGGTGACTGTGTTGTACGCCTTTGAGTTGGGATTGGCTTGAGGATAGGGTCCTGGTGGGACCATAAGCGATCCAAGAAATGGAAGAGAAAATGCAAAAAATAAGACAAAGGATTAAAGAAGCGTAGGATCGGCATAAGAGTTATGTCGATGCGTATCGTGTCGATCGTAGCTATGAGGTTGGCGATCAAGTTTTATTGTGTGTAAAACTGCATAAGAGTTCAATAAAGTTTGTAAATGGAGCTAAAATCTCTCCTATGTTTGTGGGACCTTTCGAGATCGTGGAAAGAAAGGGGCCTGTGGCCTATTGACTAGCCTTGCCTTATTCCTTGAGGCATATGCACGAGGTTTTTCATGTATCTATTTTGAGACATTATATTAGTGATCCTACACATGTTATTGACATAATTTCCTTGAAGGTATCAGATGAGGGGGCGCTCACAGCTGAGCCGATCTACATCTTGGATCATCACATTCAATAGCTACGACGTCGAACAGTAGAGCAGGTCAAGGTCTAGTGGGACAACTATAGTCCACACTCGGTGACCTAGGAGGACACATATGATATGTGCCAATGGTTTCCATTTTTGTTTGATAGATAGACTTATGATACTGTGATACACATTATTTCGACACTTATACTGTGAAACTTCGGGATGAATTTTTTTACCAAGAGGGGGTCTATGTAACATCCCTCTCTTTCGCACAATGAGTGAACTTATTCTTTGAGGACACTTGCTCACAAGTGATCTGAATTATTATACTATTAAAATTTTGATTTGGATTATGAGGCGTTATGGGTTGATGACATGTTGTTTTGCTGCTTTGACACAGAAAAGTGTTATTGACTCATTTTCATTGAGTGTGCAGGATTTTGGACCTCGAGGATGCAGAGGCATCGATGGAACCCATTGGACTTTAGATCGACTTGGAGAGTGAACTATTGGGGTTTGATTGTTTTATGTGTGATATTAGTGTATCTGATTAGATGATATGATTATGGATATATTTCTGACATGATTCATTGATGATGCGGGATGACGATAGATTGTCGACCAGACTCACATGTGGAGTAGAGGGGTCATGCACGACTACCAGAGATGTTGAGGGAGAGGTGTGGATAGCAGCCCTGCCACAAACTACTAGCACTCCCACCGTGGCTTGAACTGTAGGTTAACGACTACCTAGTTTGAGAGACCCACGATTCCTTGAGGGCCAACTGCAACAGTCGCTCATGATGATTATAAGGGGTGTGCAATAAGGAAGGGGCCTTATTCCTTAGAGCCCCTTAGTCTCCCACGAGATCACCTGGTAGAGTATTGATTCCAGGGGTTTTTGATGTCTACCAATTCAATCAAGAGGTGAGTGGCACCCTTGGAGCATGTGGTACGTCTTGAAGGGAACGTCGCATAAGAAAAATGGAAAGAGGCGAATGGCACCCTTGGAGCACGTAGTGCGTCTTGAAGGGAACATCGCGCAAGAGAAATGGAAAGAGGTGAGCAGCACCCTTGGAGAACCTAGTGCGTCCTGAATGGCACGTCGCATTGTTATTTAATATTTGGATAAACCTAGATGGCTTTAGGATGAATAATGTGTTAAGGAAGATTTAAAACATTTCCCCTAATAAAATGTCGCCCAAATTAGGAAAAATAAAGTCTAGGTCTAAATTATACTTGTGATAAAAAAATTATCTATTTATTATTATTATTATTATTGTTATTATTATTATTATTATACATACATATATATATATATATATACATATAATCTTCATCAATCTTGTGACAAGAAGGGGGTAAGCAATTAAATTGATTTATAAAAATCTTTTGGGATAAAATTTAAAAAGGGGAAATAATTGTTTTACTATATTATGCTAATTAAAAATTTATTCATTAAAAACAAAAAGGGAAAAAGGGTAAGCTTCTGCACATGCCTTTTTGAGTTTAAATAAAAAGGGGAAAGAGGGAAATCTAAAATAATTAGGAAACTAGGAAAAAGCGGGAAACATAAAAAGAAAGGGGAAACACAAGGAAAAAGCAGATAGTCTACCTTAGTAAGGTATCTAGCATTTAAGAAATTTCTAATTTAAAATCAACTAGTAAATTAATAAGGGGGAAAGTCATTAAAACTTGTAAGGGAATATGAGGACACCTAGGAGTGATTCTAGGAATGACTCTAGGTGGGTGAGGGAAATAAGGGTAATTAATTAATGAATGAAATTAATTTATGGAGGAATGAAGGGGATGGGTGATATATGTACGGGGAGGATTTTTATGAATTAAATTATTAAACATTAAATTAAATGGGATATGGGAAAGTAAGGGACTTTGAAACTCTATCTAATGGAGGGAGGAGAAGGATGATGGATCTCTTTTGTTTGCATAACGTTACACTGCAGAAATTTATACTTGACTGACTTAGCTTGTGGGAGTTGGGATACCCATCTCGGTGAGGAGTGGTATCTCGGCCTTGCGAGGTGAGCTGGGAGCTAGCTGATTCTTTGGTTAGTGTGTGTGGCCCCTTTTTGGCTTGGGGGAGCTAAGGGGGAAAAAGCGTACCCCTAGCATTGGTTAGGAGGTACCGGTGAAGTCTCATTGGTCGGAAAGCAGGAGTTGCATGGAGCGCACGGGACATTAACTCAGAGCGGGTGATTGGGAAATGGTACGCTTCCTTTATTTCTGCGTGGTATATTGTTAGTATGATTTATGATTTCAGTTTTGTATGCTTAATCAAGTAAAAAATATGATAGTCTTATCGTTCTAGTTGACGACTGAAATTTCCCCATAGCCTTAGCTTGATGTTGATTGATTTCCCATGGCCTTCGATCCCTACATGTCTTGACCATCCTCAAGTTTATTGATTGCGATGATTGCGGTTTATTTTTTCCTTTGTCCCTAGCTCATCAATCCATGCTTGAGCAGTCGGCCAGGAGCCTGATCTACGGTCGTCGCTTCGACGTTAATAGACCTATGGTTCTCAACGCCCTACTTTTATGTGCATGGACGATGAGAAAAGTATGTTCCTATCAGTCGTCTACCTTTGTTGTTAATCCTTGGCTAACTGTTGATCTTGCACCTTGATGCATTTAATTAACCCTGCAAAATTTGATTGATGGCGAAGTTTTCTTTTAACTCGGCGTTTTTATATCTCGTTTGTTATCTCGTTTTATACCTCGTTTTTATATCTTGCTAGACATTTCCTACGTTTTCATATTTCATTTTGTTTGCCTAGCGATTTCTACTTCTTCGGCTGCACTTCGTTGACTTGGGGGAAAATTTTGCTCAGCAAACCTTTTTATTTCTAGCCAGTTGTTTGGATTGCCAGGTGCTTGAAAAAGCTACACGCTTTTTTTTCTAGACAACCAATGTATATTGGTTAAGAAGAATTTTTACTTCTGGGCGTTTTATTTGAATGGTTAATCTCAGTGAATTTATTTTGGATAGTTATAACTCAGCGATTGGTGAACCATTGCCCACTTTTATTTAAGGTGTTAGATATAGTGTTTTCCCCTCTGTAATTTAACAGATCTGAAGTCGAATTAACCTGCCTCTTGACTACGAATTCACAGGCATTTTCCACTGAGAAGTTGCACGTTTTTGTGCTATTCCCCCGATTTTCAAAGCCTGTATTCTTCATTTGTTGAATGTGTTTCATTGCAAAGTTAATTAGATATGCAAATTTATGTATCCAATCCTGCATTGATTGCGTTGAATTTATTGTTGCAATTTGTACCCACGTCTTTGTTGTAGTACCAATTTCTTTGCGATATGGAATACCAATTACTCAAACAACGATCTGTAATACCAATTCCTTTGTGACTGTAACTATGTAATTATTGTAATACCTTATTCCTTTGCGATATGTAATACTCATACATTGATTTTCATATTAAATGGTGACAACAATGTTATTTCCTTCTGATGTGTCTCTGTACAACAAATTTTCTTATTTAAAGATGAATGTGTTGCTGCCAGAATGACCACGATTTTCCCATAACTTGTGTAACAGTGGTTTGTCCCTATATTTGGGTAGCATATATTGTTGGACAACACTTGTAGTGTGACAGCATTGATTGGACTGGCTCAGAGTAAGGATGGGTTTGGCTCTGAGTTTTTAGTGTATCCTCCATTAAAGGTTGCATCTCAATTATCACCCTGTGATCCAGATATCAACCCTGCGTTCCAGAATTATGACCATGACCTGTTCTATTACTTGACAACATTTAATTTTCTTATGATAACTATTGATGATACCCTGGCATCCGTATTACTTTCCACGGCAATTTATTTTGTAACTTAAAACAATTATACAATGATACCAATCTGTGCACTCCGCGATTTATTTTGACCATATATTTTACCCCATATTACTCTGTATATCCACACCTAGCTTTACCTTTTTCTTGCAAATTTTGTATCCCTATTTCACTATGTTGTACATATTTACCATTGCACTTGTTCACACTATTTCCTTTATATCTTATATCAATTTTTCCTATCGCATCTCTAAATGACATTAATTATTATAGTTGACTTAGTGATTTTACTTATTAACTTATAGCCTTCTCACCTATATTTAGTGGAGAGTAATTTCTTTAATGGACAACACCTTACTTAGAGACAACCTTTGGTAAATTATAATTACTTCTTACAACAAATTTTTAGCATTTGACGACCTCTTCATTGAATATACAGCCTTGAATTGTTTAGATCTCCTTTAACTAACTCAGACCAGACTTGTCCTTTAGTTTTAATCTTGATTAAGTTGACTTGTCAATTAGAGGATAATTGTAGTTATGGTTTTAATCTTGAATAAATTAGATTTGTCAATTAGATGGTAATGACAGACAAATGGTAATTAGACTTACTAAATTGGTTGTATTTAATGTCAATTGATTGTAAATTAATGACTAATTTATAATGTTAGACATGCGTGTTAGATTATACTTAACATTAATTAGATGGTAATTTGACAAGTTTAGACTTGATGAACGAATGGGGTGTTGGCATAGTCACGTAACAGTTGTCTTTTTTTCCCTTAAGTAATGCCATCGGGAGTCTTGTCAACCAGTTGCGTGGGGTATGGGTGTAGCCTTCTTGTCAGTATTCGGCCCTAGCATGTTGGAGTTATCCAGAGTCCTTGGTTCAGATAGGATGTGTCATGCCAAGGTTATAGTCACATCTATCCCTTGGGGATGACATGGTTCCTGATGAGGGGATCATTGCGCACCCTAAGGTATAGAGGTAAAGGATAACTTGGTTGAGGTATGTGCCTTCCATGTGTTTTTTTTTAGCGCTTAGGTTGTTACGCCTTCATGCATTTGGTATGCACGCCTTGAGGTTCTATTATTGTTTGTCAAAGTCATTGTGTCGGGAGGGGGATGTTGTCTCTTATCTTGTAGGTGCGTCTAATTACATCGGGTGGGTAGTTATTCCTCCTTGTTTTCCTATGCATGTCTTGCCCAGTTGCTCTTGTGCCAGTGCATGGATTCATAGTAGCTTGTTGCCTGGATTGCGTGCTTGCGTTTGCCATCATTTGTGTGGTTAACTATTGTTGTCGTCACCATCTTTCCTTTCAAACAAAAAAAAATTCCGCACTTCTTCTTCGCTTGTAGTCGTGAAGAAGGGGTCGTTACAATTTATCAACAATGAAAACACACATTGATATTGGAGAGGAGGCATCCTTTGCTCTTTACATGGAATAAAATATTACTAGAATAATTTAAAATTCCCTAGGAATAGGGAACTCTAGAAAACAAGCATTCATAATGATTTGAAAAGGTTGGAATAGCCAAGTGGCATCCTCTCATGTTTAGTCTTCCAATAGAATATGGCTTTTCGTGCATATGTTTTTCTTTCTAGAGGCTTATCCATGGAATGCCCCCTTGAACTGGACTTATGCATCATAAGGAAGTTTTTAAAATGGCTTTCTAAACTATTTCAAGAAAGTCACTCCATTAAAAAATGTCTTACTAATCACATAGATGTGTGATGGTAACTATCAGTTACCTATTGGGGAATTTGATTCCATATAGTCAATGCTTCCACTTACAATTTATATTTGGATTTATGTTGATATAGTCCATGCCCCAACATATTGTAGTAGAGGAAATGATAGGATGTTGAATATGGAAGGAGATTAGGGTGGTTTGAAGTCAACTAAGATTTTTGCTTGGGGGCTAAATATGCTACTCTTATTTCCTTACTTAGTTCCTACCATGTTTATAACACTTTTTTAATTCATTTATGATAATCTTAGTGCGACAATCAATGAGTACTAAATTATTGTGACTTAGTTAGTAAGAATTATTAAATGATGTTTTTAGTTTATTTACTATCTTGCATGTTTGGTTGCGAACATACAAGAACTATGCATTAGAAACAATGATTATTTATCATTAGTACATGAAAAATATATATTCCATGTCAGCCTCTCTATTCAATTTGGAATAATCTCATAATTTGTTCCATGTTAAGATGATTTTTCTCCCATTAGTACCAAAAAATAAAAAAAAATTACAAGTATTCGAGAGTAAAGAACATATTGTTGAATTTCTCATGTCAATAGGAAGTATGGGGGGAAATATTGAAGAACAAGAGTTTCCCCAAAATCATAAATTTGAATATTTAAGTCATGGAAGTGACTTGTGATCTCATATTCATGGAAGTTCTCATTCTTCTAGAATCTTTATTTACTCAAGATGATCAAATATGGAAGACAAAACTAGATGAAGAACTGTCACTTAGAAAATTCCAAAACATTCAGAAAGTGAATATTGGGACTCAATAAAATCCAAGGTACTTAAATTTAGGAAGAACATGTCCCAAGGATGAGACTGACCAATACATCAAGCTCTTCAAATATTTTCAAGATATTTTCACATGGACATGTGATGACCTCAAATAATATTATAAAAGTATTATCCAACATATCATACCTCTAAAGGAAGAGGCCAATCCTGTTAGATAGAAACCAAGGTTAATTTTGGTTAAGAAGAAGAACCATATCCACTACCAATACATGTTCCATATCACAATGAATGAAATTTATTTTTTTCTACCCAGGGTATGAATGGGATCTATTCTTGTGTCCTTTTACTGCCATAAAATGAAAGAATCAATGAATAAGGAATGAGATGCACGTGTAGTGGCTCTGACTAGTGCCTAAGATCTTCATGGAGATAGTGTATAGTTATGTTCTATCTAAAATCAATCTTAGATAATCTAGGGATCAGTTGGAGTGTTGGTAACATCCCAAGAATCGATTGGAGTATGGGTTTCTCACATATCCTTCATTACCTTGTTTGCAATGTTCCCTTGTCAACCATAAATATCTCAAAAACTAGAAACTTGTTTATATCATCTTTAAAAAGAAAAGCATGCACTCATTTGTAGTTTAGTGCCTAATAAGGAATCCATAATTCATAACAATATAGTGGCAACAATTTAAACACACGTATGACCATAATTATAGAGAAGAAATAACTAAAATATAATCCACAACATCTGTGAGCCAATTTATTCATAAGGTAACTAGTTTGATAAAAAGTAGGTGGTTTAAAGGAGAAAAAATAAATGAAAAGGGAGGTTATTCTAGG
>ML785612.1:382730-395016 GCA_009831015.1 Picea engelmannii | reverse complement strand
AAAGAATTGCTCCATCTGAAGTATCCATGTGATTGGGTCCTTGCCATCAAACTTCCTCATTTCAATCTTAGGAACATGGTTGGTCTTCAAACCAAAGTTGGAGTTTCTCCATTCTTGATTCACCTTCCTTGTGTCCACATCATTAATTTCATGGGATGCATTTTCACTTTCAGGTGTCTTCTCTATTATGAAATTTTTCAATACTTCCATGATCTCCCCTTTTAACCCATGTATGTTAGTGTCCAACTTAGCTTCCATTGAATCCATCTTAGTATCCAACTTAGCTTCCATTGAATCCATCTTAGTTTCCATTGAATCCATCTTAGATTCCATTGAATCCATCTTATTTTGTAGTTTATTTATGTCCCTATGCATTTCTTCACCTTCATCAAGAGTCCAAGTAGGATTTTTTGGAGGCTTATTTGGTGTAGAAGTTCCCTTTTTGGGTGGCATGTTGGCCAAGTATCACTTTTGAACCTTGATTTTGAGGTGGTTCTGCTAGACAATATTTCTTCTATTTTATATCCCAATTTTTGGCCCTTCTGGGTATGAAAATTTCTCTTATGTATTTCTCTGATATTTCTTCTCTGCAATGCCATAGGTCTAATCAAAATTGGATGTGCCAAGTGTAATTTACAGTAGCTTCCCCACAACTTGCCGATTTTTGGCCTTTCCAAGAGATCTCACTTGTATAGTGTGCCCCGCACAAAATAATTGATATAAAATTATGAAACTCACACCCAAAATACTACAGACTGTCCACGATCCAATGCAACCAGTCCCACATAATTTGGATACTCTAGGAAGAATTTATGATTGTTTTACCTAGAACACCTTCTTGAGACTGGTCAATAGGACTAGTCAGATACCCTATCTTACACAGGGTGTATCTACAAATTTAAGATGACCCAGAAGCTGAAATTTTTACCACAAATACATTACCAATTTCTGTAAATGGCCTCCAGAGTTTAGGGTCTGAAACGTTACAGAAAATTTTTTATAGCAAAAATTCTGCAATGACTCATTTCATGATGATTTCATAACCCTATCTTGTACAGGCTGTATCTCCAAAAGTATAAGGACTCGGGAGATAAATTTTTAACCCAACGTACCTTGATCTGTCTTATAAATATCCTCCAAGCCATTCCTTCTAAAACGTTGTAGAAAAAAAGTTATAGTGAAAATTTCACAGTGTCTCAGATGTAGCAGCAAAACCCCAAGACCTTGAGCTCTAAAACCATATGTTAAGAACCAAACATCAATATAGCATATAAAAACCTCAGGAAAAGTACTCAACGCCTTGAAAAAGAGATAATTTCAGATAATAATCCTGTTCGAGGGGGCAACCTCCTTTTACCCCACTTAAATGTTCAAGTACAAGAAGATTCAAAATGAAAATGTCTCCTTGGTATATATAGGAGACTAGGAGGTATAATTACAAATAATGGCTTAAAGCCGACACAATTAAAATAACATTACTAATCTAAATTAAAACTAATGGCCTAAAGCCGACATAAATAAAATAGCATTACTAATCTAATATGCCCCAATTAAGGGGTAATGAGCCAATATTAGGGCTTAACAACTTGAGAGTCCACTAAGAATGGTATTGAGAGCCAATGCATCATTCTTCTTTCCTTCCCTTTGAGCATCAAACTTTGAAATTTTCTTCAAAGAAATTGATCCACCAATGGCTTCCTTCCAAATACCTGCTCCCATTTCTTTTAGATGCACTCTCATATCTATTCTCCAAGTAGAATAGTTTTCCTCCTCAAGGATTGGAACTTCATCATCCATTTGTGTGTCTATGGATCTCCTCCAAGATTTGTTAAGGATTATAGTGAAGGCTTGATATGATACCAATTGTTGGACACACCAACCACACTTAGAGGGGGGGTGAATGAGTGTGGGGTTCTTTTTCCCAAAAATTCCCCTTCGCAAACTTCTTAGTTAGAAATCACCATTTACTCATGACTTATTAATGTCATTCATAACCAGTCAAATGTAAATATACATCAACAACATATATCAACAATATATCATCAACAAATCATCATCACAAGGAACACAATATGTAAGTACAATTTTCTTTTTATTACAGACTTCAATCCTTGGGTTTATCAGTAACAACTAAATAGAGTACAACTCTACAAGAGCACCAGCTCTATGATGCAAGACTCATCTTACACACTTAGCACCAACTAAGATGAGGAAAAAATCCTCTACCAATGTCAATCTGTCAACAGGTACACGACCTGTCAATAGTTCAGCACGCGTGTGTATGTGCCCTACCGGCAGTGCAACCCGTGTATGTACGCGCTCTGGCTCACTGCAACCTGCGTATGATTTCAGAAACTAGGGTTTCTGAAAATTCATCCTTTTGGCCCTTTCAACTCTTTCTCTATTATCAAATCCACTTTTGATCTTGTCACTGTACTATCTAAACCATAACCAATTTCAAAACATCTATGTTCTTCCATAGCAAACTCATTCTCCTCAACCATACAATATGAATGCTACTCATCGTGTATAAACAACCAGTATACTATAGAAATCATATCAATACTGAATCATAAGAGTGTTTCTCACTCCATCAACCAACACAAACCACATCACAACATCCATACCAAGAATACCTTAAGCATTCCCTACACAACAACCAAGAGTATCCATCAAGACAACAATGTAACCATACCATAATTTCTATGGCAGATCTGAGCCCATAGAATGCATATCTAGAACCTACTTCAGTCTTTAAGAGCCTCTCATCAACTCAACAACAATTCTTCATGACTTCATCCACTATACACGCCCTATCCTCATTCATCCCACATATGTACGCGCTCTGGATCATTGCAACTCGCATATACCTCAGAAACCAGGGTTTCTGAACTTCCGAGACTTTTGTCGTCATGATATCAAACTTGCCAAAACTTTGATGCATCCATGAGATCCTCCAAATCTCCTCTCTCTTGGAATATATCTTCAACACATGCTCAAGAGATACACAAGACATCTCACAAAATATGCACAAGAGATCTCACCAAAAGATACACAAGAGGTACATTTCACAAGAGACCCTTGCCTCTTATTTATACTCTCCAAGTAGTTATCTTCTAGGTCACTTCTAGGTCACTTAACCCATTTCTAGGTCACTTAACCTCTTCTAGGCCACTTAACCTATTTTCCACATTTTAGGGTTAACCACTTTCCATAATTAGAAAGTTCTCCAATTTAAATATTCATCTTTGACTTTGTCACCTTACTTTATCATTTAAATAATCTTCTTTGATTTTGCCACTTCACTTTATTATTTAAATAATCCTCCTTGACCTTGTCACTTCACTTTATTATTTAAATAATCCTCCTTGACTTTGTCACTTCACTTTATTATTTATATAATCATCCTTGTTTTTGTCACTTCACTTTATTATTTAAATAATGATTTATTCTTTTCAAGCACTTTGACTTCTTTGACCTCTTGGGGCTTCAAGTCAACATATGAGGCTCCTTCATCTTCGTAGGGCCATAAATCTCAAACTATGAGGAGGTATGTGACATTCCACATACCACCATAAATGACATGACAAACACTATCCATCTAGGATATTTTCACCAACAACTTCACTGATCTTCATCTCATTATTCCACATATAAGCATGGGTTCTCCAACCATACTTTTAGGATAATTCAACCATAAAGCGTCTTCCCGTGAGGGATTTCACCATAATGGGACCACTTTGGAGTTCATCCATTTGTATTCCTTATCAACCATGATAAGACAATAATGAATCATCTTTACATCAACCCAACTATGCATCATATCAATGACTATGATTCCACTTTCCATCTATCCATTCACATCAAAGACAATACATCAATCAATCAATCAATCAATCAATCATATGGCATCAATCAATCACTTGAAATCAATCAATCACTTGACATCAATCTTTGGCATCAATGACAACATGATCCAACATGTCTTATGCTATTGGATGTATAAGTGGTGTGTTATCTCTCTTGGAGTACATTTATTTCTTTTATGTTGGATATTACTTGGTTAAAGAAGGATTTTATCTTGTTTATGCTTGGACTAGGTAAGTAATCTATCTTGTTGTTTATTTTCTTGGTTACAAGACCAATTTGCTAAGATTCTTGGTGAATATAAGTGCATATAACCCCACATTGTCCATCATTTTGTCTTGAAATAATTTGTTTCATAAAAGAATACACGAAGTAAAAAGGGTTTACACCCTCCTAGGGTTTTCCTAGTTAGTTCAATTTTCCTTGGGGAGTAAAAAGGATTACACCCCTAAGGAGGTAGCTCAACTAACTCAATAATTTGAAATACTCCATAACCCAATATCTAAAGGCACTAGTATATTTCTTTGGATAAATAAAATCATTACATTGGGATACGTTCAAATACAAGATATTGGAATTGTCTGAATTGGAATCTTTTGTGCATGTTTAAGGCTAGCCAAGGCCACTAGGGAGTATTGGTTCTCTAAGTAATTTTTCTGCTGTAATAACCCTAACAGTACAACCATTAGTGCTGCATAAAATCATCTTCTAAATTTTAAAATAACTCTCATCCTAACCATTGAAATTTTCTAGAAAGTTGCCACTTTGTTCTACCGGTTGTTGGCATTCTTTTGGGTGGTTTACTTGTGGATTTTCATGATTAGATTTATTGTCTGTAATATTTGTTTGCTACAACCGTAAGGCTGCAATAATAACTATGTAATACTAGTTTAGATCAGCCTTTATTAGTCACTAAAGTCTTTTTCTATCACTCTTGAGATATACTAGGTATTGCTAGATAGTCTATTTCTTTATTGCTTAGACTTCTGGTGACTTATTAGCAACTTTTTGCTATCAATTTATTGATTATGTATATCATTTTATATTGTTGCTAACATGGATAGAAAGCTTCGCTTGATTTATTTTCCATCATATATTTGGGCTTGTATTGTTGTCTTTCTTTGTGTCTTGGGAAAGTACAATTACCTTCATTTGGTGCACAATCCTTAAGCAACATTGTCCTATTACATTTCCATCTCTACAATCCATATTTACTTTCTTCACTTGACCTCTAGAGATACATTCATTCATTCTCCCACTTTCTATCTCCATCCCCTAAGGGTCACCAAGATTCCTCCCTTGAGGTAATCACTTCACCTCTAAAGTGATGGGAATACCTATATAAGGTGACATTGGATAGGTATTCTCCTAGTTTTCGCCATCTTGTGGTTTGGGTTGGGATTTTTCCAACCTAAATTTTGCGTAGTAAAAAATTTTGCGTCATTGTCGGGAGGATTTTGAATCCTCTTTCGTTCCCTAATGACACTTTGACAAACTTACATCCCAAATCCTTTACCCTTGACTTGCCTGGCGACTCCACTTGAAGGATGTTCCCCTTCCACCCTTGATAATATTTTCCTAAATATCATATGGTGACTCCATTATGGGACGTACTTGAAAAAGGCATTACTTGACCCCCAAAAATTATTTTGACCATCATAAGCCTTCACCCAAATAGTCTAATCCTTTGTCATCTCCCACTTCTCATTATTGTCCATCTACCTCTTTTAGCCATCCATATTCACCTACTTCCTCTATATATTTTCTCTTATTCATTCCCAATTCACCAAGTACTACCTGGAGCCCATGGGTTAAATATGGATACAAACCTTTGGATATGACAAAGATCCTTGGATCTCCTCACAAACTCCCGAGGGACTTTAAGGAATGGTTGCTTGGATTTTTGGGATATTATTTAATTACAACCGAAGATCATTTAGATCCCTTCCTCTGCACTCTTGAACCCTATGACCAACATGAATATGTTCAAATGAGACTCTTTTCCTACACTCTTGTTGGAAGGGCTAAGGAATGGTATGATAGTATTCTTCCACGAACAATCACGAGTTGTGATTTTTTTCAAGAACATTTTTGTTATCGGACAAATCGGTAGGTGTGGACACTAACTGATCTCCCTAGATCCACCAAGATATGGAAAAAAACACACCAGAACATGACGCTTTCCTTAAGTTTTAGATATTGAATTTACTAACTAAAGAGGGATGAGTGACATATCGTTTAAATGTCGCTTCCTCTCACCATCGCCATCCTAGCTCCGTTCCAATGCTCATACAATGATGAACCTGCAAAAGAACACAACCAACCGAAGTGATAGTAATAGAATAAAATCAATATAAACCTATGTATGTGATCAAGGAATCATACAATAAAACACAACAAGCTTTATAGGAAAGAATCATATTACTGTATCATATTAAATGTGAAAGAGAGATTACAACCATGGCCTTGGTGTCATAAGGTCCCTTCCAACTGTCCTTCGTTCCCCACACACTTCCACTCCAAGAATTCTGAGAGCATAGATCTGATACTACTCACAATCTATCTTGACGAAGGAAAAACTCAACACCACTCTAACCAATCTAATCATTCCAAGCCAAATCCAACTTAGCCCAATCCAAGCTCCAAAGCTCCAAGCTAACCTTCTCCATGAGAGCTCCTCTCCTTTTATAAGTTGAAGAGGATAAGGTGAGGAGGTTAGGATGATCCCACCAAATCATGAAAGCGAGTAAGATCCAAACCATTCGGATACCACCTCACCATGGAAGTTTCTCCTTCTAGAAGATTCGAGAAAATGCTCGTTTTTCCCACATGTAGGCATTCTCGCACCCTGCCTATAGAGAAACCTGTGAACCTCTCATAACCCATCTATGGGGCAACCTACGAGAATCAGGCATTCTTTCACCCTGCCTATATAGCAACCTGTGAACTTCATTTTTTACAAGGTTTTTACAAGGGAAAATGAAACTTATTTTCTCAGGAAAAGTTCTTCTCCCTTCTCTCTTTAGGAACTCAGGCCACTGACCCCTCTGAAGGAAACAGATAGGTTTAAACCATTAACGGTCATAGGGATGACGAAAATAATGTGTAACAAAGATCCCCCCAAAGTATGAAGTTAGAACAGAGTGATAGCTGAAATACTTTGTCGAGTGTGTGTAGGGAACAAGGAACAATCGGTCGGAAACCTACCAACAAACAAGGAAATACTGTACAATAATATATCATCATTGAGGTAGGCATTCCCATACTCAGAATACAAATGACTCAAAGCATAAATGTCGACATGCGAAGATCCATGTCAAGTAAGACAAGTCATGGCCACTAAACATACACTGTGGATCCATGCCAATATGACTCAGATCTGAACATAGCCACCAAAAATAGACTGTGGATCTATATGTTAAAGAATCAAATTTGAACATAGCCACCATACATACAATGTGGATCTATGTAATAGTACACTGAATATACTCCAACGCAACCTGAATCTATCAGAAAAGATCCAAGGTCTTCATCTCCACCACTCTATAGTACGAATCTAACCATGTGAATACATGTGTTGAAGTCGAACATGGTAGAAACCACTTGATTACCGGTCATTAGTGTATACCGTTAACAAGTGCGAGGGAAATCACCATTAATTTCAAAGACTCCCAAGGTACACTAGTACAATCCAACGAATGTGAATTAATGAGCTGAAGTCGAACACTCGACAGAATCTCTCGATCAAGGGTCAATAATGAAAACCCACTGTCGAAAGAAAGGAAACCTGCCATTGAGGCATGCAAGTTCCAAGGTACCAATTAGTTTCTAAGTCTAATTCCTGGATAATGAGTTGAAGTCGACAGGAAAAGACTCGTCACAGGAGGGCCTTAAAGTATCCCACATCAATGACACGAAACAAGTAACAAGATTTGATGTAGATCATAGTAACAAGTGATTCAGGACTGACTCAGGGATGGCCGATGTAATAGAAGGCTTTAAGGATTGCAGAAACGGCCGACGTAATAGAAGGATTTTCAGTTTGAACATCTTTTTGAACATATTGATGACACAACAACTGTCTTGGAAGTACTGACTCAACAACAAGGATCACAGACCAATTTGTAATCTTATAGGAGTATGATCAGGAGACAAGTGGGTTTTCCAACCTATACAGAAAGCAAGTGAAAGGGTTTCATGTTCAAAAGAGACTCTTCCATGGAATACAGGTGTCATATTTCTTTCCTAATTTTTTCCCCACCTTTTCTGGCAAGTACCTCTTTATTTTTACGCAAGCTTGAGGAGGATAACATATGCTTGGAAATGTAAGCTCATCCTTCGGATGAGTCCTTTGGAGTATGTTTAAGGAACCCTAGGAAGGAGTGGTTCAGTCCCATATGGGCCTTTCAATGTTTGTTTTATGAGTCCAAGGAAAGAAAACTCAGGGGTTTTTCATGTTTTGAGAGTCTGAAAAACACTTAAAGAGAACTCTCCCAGTTCCTTTTTTGTAAATTAGTTTGATGAGACCAAAAAAGAGATAAACCATCGCTCAACAGATGTTTTCTTCAAATACTTTAATGAGCGTGAAAAGAATAAGGTCGCTCAGCAATCTTTTCATGTTTAGAGAGTTTGAAAAGAGCTTAAAGGAGACTCCAGGGGGTTCCTTTTTCATATAACCTTTACGAGTCCGAAAAAGTGATAAAAGTATACTCGGTTGCGTTCTCACGTATTTACGAGCACGAGAAAGAACAAAGACTAAGCTCGGTAACTTATTCTCATGTATTTACAAGCATGAGAAAGAACAAAGACTAAGCTCGGGATTGTTTTCATTTTTACACAAGCTTTAAAACAAAACCAAACTATGCTTGGGATAAATTTTAATTTTTACACAAGATCAAAATCTAAACAAAACTATGCTTGAACCTAGTTTCATTTTTACACAAGCTTGAACCAGAGGAAACTATGCTTGAGGTAAGTGGTTGCATTTTTACACAAGCTTGAACCATATAAAACTATGCTTGTGACTTCCCAATGCATAACACAGGGAAGGTTGGTACTTAGCCCTCGGCTTAAGAAACTAGCGACTCTACTTCAACATGAAGTCCAGAGACTAGAATTATTGCCCCCCAAGCTTTGTTTCATCCAACGACAAAGGTGGAGGAAATGAAGCTTCAAATACTAGATGAAGGACTTGACTCAAACAGAGAGGGGGAAAACTATTTCATTTTTTAATGAGCTTGACACAGAAACAAGAACTATGCTCGTAACCTATGTTTCATTTTTTAACGAGGTTGCCACAGAGACGAAAAAAATATCCTCGTAAGTGGTTTCATTTTTTAATGAGATTGAAATTAGAAAACCATGCTCAAAGACCTCTGATTCATTTTTTAACGAGGTTGCCTCATAGATGAAAAAATTATCCT
The DNA here is from genome assembly GCA_009831015.1 of Picea engelmannii. Classification (NCBI taxonomy): domain Eukaryota; kingdom Viridiplantae; phylum Streptophyta; class Pinopsida; order Pinales; family Pinaceae; genus Picea; species Picea engelmannii. The sequence continues at coordinate 385,726 of ML785612.1, read as the reverse complement.
CAGAGTCTTCTTGATCATGGATACCAAGAGGACAATGCTTCGGAAGGATACCATGTCAAGGGACAAAACTCGGTCATGGCTTCCAAGAGATCTTCGCTGGAAGGAAGAAACACACTCTGGAAGGACACCATGTCGAGAGTCGCGACAGGAGTAAAGAGATCATGCTCTAACAACCCTATCGAAGAGATCACCATGTCAACTACTGGATCTAGGTCATCAAAAGTTGAATCCATGGGCGACAACGCCACATAATTGACCTGTGGTGGGGGTGATACCATCTGCATATAAGAACCATTCAGGGAGGCAATCCAGGTGAGGTCAATGAATGAAAGTTGATTAATAGTCACAACTCGTCCATCGTGAGGGAAATATATCACACGAAAAAGAGTAGACACAATAGCTTTCATGGCATAGACATAATCCCGCCCAAGGAGTAAAGAAAAATCCAAGGGATCTTGGACTACCATGACATCAATAAAGACAGTTTTCCCTCCTAAAGTTACAGGAAACTAGGGAAGGGTCCCTAAAGGTTGACTAGTTCTTCTGTTAAAAGATAATATATTCAGTGTAACCGGTGCAAGTGGAGGATAACCCAAAGCTTGCCAAGCAATGGAGGACAAAATACTAACTGACAAACCTTCATCTATCAGCGTCTAAGGAATTTCCTTACCACAAACCTGTACTATAATCTGGAAAGGAATGTGAGAGGGAAGACGAGGTCTAGGTAGCACACTCAAATCGAAATGGATGGCCTCATTCCTTGGAGGGGGTTTCACAGGAGAAGGAGGAATATCCCCCGACATGGTAGATTCTGTATCAATGAGAAAAACATGGGCAGTATCAGGTTTACTCTCGAGTGGGAGAGTAGGATCGACCGATGATGGGATCGAAGCGACCACGCAGGCACTCTTCAGAGGAAGAGTGGGATTGACCAATGATGGGATTGGATCAACTACTTTGGCACTCTTCGAATGAAGGGTGGGACTGACCGAAGAAGGGATTGGATCAGTCACTTTAGCACTCGTCAAAAGAGGAGTGGGATCGACCGATGACAGAACTGGATCGACCACTTGGGTTGCATTCTCCAAGGGGAGAATGGGGTTGACAGGTGGAAATGGATCGACCACTTGGGTGATACTCTCTAATGGGAGAGTGGGATTGACTGAGGATTGGATTGGATCAACTACTTTTTCAACTGGTTCAACTAAGGACGGGACCATATTGACGACATGATCAACCAAAGTGACTGGTGAAGGGATCGGAGTGATCATTCCATCAACTATTGGAGAGTTGAGAGAAAGCTTACGGTATGCAACTAGAAGTTGAGGTTGTGAAACAGTCATGTATTCCAGTAATTTAGAGGCTTCATCCATACAAGGGAAAAGGTGAGTGAGATGACTCTCTTTTCATAACATGCACAGGAACTTGACTCTACTTTTCTTCTTCCCAACAATATCATGACTAGTTGACAGGGGTTCATCAGTATGTTGTTCAGAGGCTGATGACATGGGTTGGTCAGGGTGTGTAGACCATACTTCTATAACCTTGGATAGACCAAGGAAATCCTTAAGAAGATGGCTACCCTTACAAATCCTGCAAGGGTACTTGGGCTTACGGGTTGTTTGGGTGATCTTGACATCATCAACACTCCCAGCACGACTAACAGTAACTGGTTGTTTTCAAACATGTTTGACAATGGTTGGAGGTTTTGACCCTTGTTTATCTTTCGTCTTCTTAATCTTTCTTTTCTTCTTCTTCTTATTCACTGGGTTACTAGATTCAGAACTTTCACTCGACGAAGAAGATGAAACAGAAGGCGACATTGCAAGCGAAGAAGGCGAAGAAGACCTTACTGGTGAAGAAGATGAAGGATCAACATGAGTTTTATGTTCTTGGGGGGAAGTGCTTCTGACTGAAGTACTAACTGCATTCAGGATTACCTGAGTGGAAAACAATCATACCGGTAATCCAATAGTGAGACCTAGAAGGCTCAAAGTAGCGATGTGAGGAGGACCAATGTTTCCATAAGAAGGAAAAACAAAAGGTTCCCCTGNAATCTAGAGTCCTCTAAGGAAAACAAACAGCACACACTAAAAATCTAGTAAGAAAGCAAGCAAACAAAACCTTCTCACAATGAATGCACTAGTTGGTGATGAAATCCAACGTCACGAGAACAATGTAAGAAGGGGATGAGATAGAGCGGGTGGAAATGTTATGTTGACGACATGCTTAATGGACTTACACCCTGGTGCAAGCTCCCACACATAATCGTGGGTATACCCTCCAAGGAGCCCGAGTGAGTTTGGCCAACATCGATTCTAGGTACCGTGAAGACTTGCCCCTCCACAGTCACCTTGTGTAAAGACCCTAAAGAGATAGGCCACTAAGGTTACCACAAACAACAATGATGCCTGGGGAAACAGTCGACAGTCCGATCCACACGCAAGGCCAGGGTATCTAGCCCAAAATCAACTTGAAAGGCTTCCACTCATCATTGTGGGTATACCTTCAAGTGAACCTCGTAATACGTGCAATCTCTACACTAAGACCAACAAAGCAGGGTGAGTAACTCTGCCAGTCTCAATGCGACCTCATGATTGACCCTTGTGTTAGAAGGGCTTCCTAGGACAAAATGTAATAAGTGGATTTAATTGCTCCCTAACTCAAGATTCTATGTTTGTTTGCAGCTTTGGAAAGTTATCTTTATCACCTATTCCAAATCCCTACAACTAATATAATGTAGGTTTGCTACCAGAAAATATAAAAATGTCTAATCAATTTTTATAAGCACTTTATTTTATGGTTGTTGTTACTCAAAAGGAAAATGGCATGGACAATATGGTGTTTTGACCAACTCAAAAATTATGCAAAGATATGAAGATGCAATTTTTTCATTTCGATGAAAGCTATGCTACGAGAAGGAGAAAACATTTATCATTCCCATATGCACGATGTCCCAAAATATATTAAACCCATCAATATCAAGATTCTCAAGA
>ML785612.1:360308-373142 GCA_009831015.1 Picea engelmannii | reverse complement strand
TGTGTGTGTGTGTGTGTGTGTTTGTGTGTATAAAGTACATAAATCATTAGTACCAACGGCTCACTATCCTATATGTACAATTACAAAGGGTTCCAAATCCAAGACATTACAATCGGCATCGACATTCTTAAGGGGAACCATCAGGTAACAATAAACTTAAAATTTCACGGTGATTTCCAAGGTTTTTTGGGGAAAACATTAAATGTTGAGAGCTTCCTTTCATTCTCTAAATTAGCTATCCCTTCTTCATTCTAGTGACGAGTCATATTAAAATAGGAAAACATTCAAAACCACAGAAAAAAAATAAACAAAATCAAAACTCATTAAGGTTCTGCAGGAATCAAAGCATAAAGGAAAAATTAAAGAAAGTGGTACCCAAAAATTTAGAATTTTAAGGGTGTTGAGTGCTCAACAAATGGTGATTCACTGGTAGAAGCAAGGCTCTTTGTTCCTCCTTTATTGATATTGATAGACCCTTTGGGATTTGTCCATCAACTTGATACAATCATCCATGGATGATTGCCAAATATGTATACAAAGAACCTAGGGCACATTTGTTTTTGTTGACCACTCATGGGGATTGAATCGATTCCGTGCTTATTTCCATTAAACCAGTGACTTATACCTACCTATTGAAAATTGAGTTGTAATTCAAGGTTTCTAGGAAGACATGGTATTATTTCTTTTTCAAAGTTTAGTACCTCACCATGGTGTTGCTCCACTGCCAGCGAGTGTCGATAACCTTTGATTGGTTTTGGTAGTTTTTCCAACCCTTGGGGTAAACACTCCACTCGGTAAACCTTGTGAGAGACTAAGGACTTATAAGGAATAAGGAATCTTCCTTATTGCATGCCCCTTAGAAATATTTGTGAGCGAATTTCTCAGTCTTCCCTCATGACATCATGGACCTCTCAAACTAGGTAATCGTTAACCTACAATTCGAGACACGGCAGGAGTGCTAGTAGGTTGTGTCAGGGACTCTTCCACAACTCTCCCTCAATGTATGGTTTGTGTGCATGGCCCCTTTACTCCTTATGTGATTCATATTATCAAGCATCATCAGCCTGCATCCATTGACAAAAATCTGACAATGATCCATTTACATAATCATACTATAATCAATCATATGTCACATATGTGTAAAATGAAATATTCAAACCAAATACAATCCACTCCCTGACTCAATCCATAGTCTAAGGAGGTCCATTGATGCCATCAACATACATAACATGTCATGTGCCCTGCACACTCAGGTAAAATCATCAATAGCATATGTCAATACATATATATCAAATAACAATAAGTCACAACATATCATCATCATCATCATGTATAATCCATAATCGAAACAAAATCACAATGCACCATAATCGGATCACTTGCATGCAACTTTCCTCCAAGAATAAGTCGATAAAAGTGTGCTCAGTAGAGAAGAATGTTACAAATTCTTCTACATGCTCTAGATGTAGAATCATCAAAATGTTGTTTGTTATGATTTCCAAGAATACAAGCATCACATTGTTTTAGTTTTCCTAGAATGGTAGGTAGAACAGAAATGCCATTCTTTCTCATTAAACGAAGACTATCATAATTGATATGACCAAATATAACATGCCACAAAAGACTAGATGACATTATAGCTTCACCATTTTAATACCCCAAGGACGTGCCCCAGTTATGTTATTTATTGTAATCATGTTTATAGGCTAGTGAGCCAAGTGTATATAAACTGGTGGGATTATGTGTTATTTAGGCCAGAGAGCTTAGGTGTTAAAGGCCAAGAGCCTGATTTTTGTATATGTAATTATGCAGATCATTAATAAAATATAAACATCGTTGTGTGTCGATCGACCACAAAGAAATCATGATGGGGGACCAAGCTTCCACAAGGATAGGTAAGGGAGAGGGGGTTGAAAGGTTGGAAGAAGGGCTAAGCTTGAGGGCTTAAGTCCTTGAATAATAATTTATTATTATTCCAAAGTGGTGTGAAAGGTATACTTTTATCCTAAGTTCCTGGAAAAGGGAACGCATACTTGATGGAGTACATGCAGCTTCATGGGAGACATGTGTCAGCCCAGGCACATGCAATTTAACACAAGAATTGAGTCGTTATGGGGGTTCATCTCCATTATTGCATCTGTTTTCTGAACCATTTTTCCTTTGCATCTGATCTTTGCATACCTCATGCAGATCTGAAACCCAAAACCATGAGGCCAACTTAGGATATTTTCTTGAGAAGCTGAGGCATCCTCCATCTGAACCATTTGAGTCTGAGTTCGATCTCTACATTGATTCCTTGTCACACACCCTAAAAACTAGTGGCAAACCCGTGGACTGAGCCGTGTCTCCTATGTGTCCTATGAACCCAGTTTATCCACATTGCAAATCCGAGTTCATGCTTAACCATTTGGGTTGTTGTCTTATGTGAAACCTGAGCATGTTGTAATTTTCTATGTTGTGTGTGTTATAATTGTGTGTTGTTGTGGCCATACAGTCCCTTGGCTGAGTGAGAACTGTTGTCGTTATTTGTTCTTTGTTGAGAATTATTGTTGTCCTCCTTATGCTGGAACGGAGCTAAAGAAGTAGGTTTCTAGACCTGTGTACAACACTCTCTCCAGGTGAGAGAGGTGGTTGTGGTTGAAGAAGCAGGTTGTTAGGCCTGTGAGTGACTCTCTCCAGGTGAGAGAGTGCACGGAGGAAGTGAGAACTCCTGGAAGGGGTCCTGTAGCTGCCACAGAGCTCGATGAATTTGGTCCAACCTATTGCTGAATCCCAAGGCAAGGGAGGTTTAGCAGCCGAAGGATTGTTCGGTGTGACAGTGAAGGTGTATACTCTTGGGGTGGGACAAGCATGTGGGGAATGAGAGTCTGTGAGTAGTGGGAATAAGTGGCTCCTGAGAGAGAATAGATCCTCATAAATTGTGTGTCTTCATGTTGAGCTTGCCTAGCCTAGGATTCCCTTGCCCAGTGGAGCTTAGTCCCAGCTCGGGGGTGACCTACTGCTGAGAGTGATGAGAAGCGCGGTCTAAGGATGGGAGGTTTGCGGAATGTATGCACGCAGTTGGTGATGTTATTCAAGATAAAAGATAAGTATTAATTATGTACTTAATTTATATGTGATGCATTTCTATGTCTTTTAAATGTCTCATGTATTCCGTTGCAATTATGAATTACTGTTAATTCCATTATTTCTGTATGTTAGCAGTAATCATGTGATTACTCTGTATTGTTTGGTTAATTTTCATTAAATATGCATGTTATATATAGATTGTTCCTCGTAGTAGCATTGCCCGACAGTGGAGTTGATGGACAGGGATGTTACAAATTGGTATTAGAGCCAAGGTTTCAACGTTGAGCCTAAATGGGCCATGTTAGTGGAAGTTGAAGCGAGAGTTCGAAAGGAGTTGTTTTCAAAATGAACAAAACTCAAGTTTTGACCCAAGGTTTCAAGTAGAAATTCATGTGTTAAGAGGAACCAATTTCGAACCTTAGAATGTTTATGAGAGCCAATGGGTTACTTGGTCGTGTTATGAAGCTTAGGAGGAGTAGAAGTATAATAAAACTATAGTTGAGATGGTATTTGACCACGAAGAGAGAGATCTCAACACTTGGGGTGTGGGAGTCGTAGGATTTGTTCAGAAGGAAAGGAAAAACCTTTACGACCGTCAGATCTGGAGAAAGCACAGAAAGGTTAACCTAGGAAGACCTTCGGACTTTGCGACATCGCAAAATCTTGATGCAAAGGTATGAGAAATGATGAAAACTGAAGCATTGAAGTCCTGAAGGAGATCTACATCGTAGATTGTAGGAAAAGAGCTTGCCCATTGGATCAAGCAAAGGAACAGATCAGAATTTCAGATTTTGGGAGAATTAAAGTATGTTGAGGGGAGAACTTCTGAAGTCTGAATTTTTGAAGAGAGAGTAGGCATGGTTGGGCTAGATGACGTCACCAGAGGTGACATGGACCTTCCTAGACATGCCACGTGCCACCACCTGATTTGGTGAAATATTTACTATGTGGACACATGGTTCGAAATTTTGAAATTTCAATGATAGAAAGGAAGAAAGTGTGAGAACTTCCGAAGTCCCGAAGCTCCGAACTTCTGAAGTCCCTAAGTCCCAGAAATTAGATGCCTGAAGTTCCATAGTGTGTGTCAGCCATTGGATTTTGGGTAGAGGTGGATTGTTGATCCACTCTACTTCGCGAGTTCGATAACTCAAAACTCTGAGAGATCGTTGTTTTGTGCTTTGAAAATCTTCTGAAGCCGAAGTCTGAAGGCCCGAGTAAGCGCTTATTGATTTAGCGCTTGGTCACGACACATGGTCACATGGGTTGGGGACTAAGAGAAAGGGGCTAGTGCCCAAAAACTTAGCAGAGAAGATCTCTGAAAGAAAAAAATCTACGGGGGTTCTTGATTGAACGAGAATTACAGAGAATGAAAACTGAACATTTTCTTGAATCAGATTTGTTTATGAATGCTATGGGATTTTTTAAGGAATGATGAACTAACAAATTTTGGTTGTCGTCACATTGTGTTTGCAGAATTTTAACGAGTTCCAGAACTGAATAGAGTTTCCACTGAGTGCAAATAAATGGAGGAGGCACAAAATGCTTCCATTTCAGATAATGAAATAAAAGGGATGGATGTTTATTTGGGAGTTGAAGGGTCAAACTCCAATGGGCATGGAGAAGAGATATATAAGGAAGGGCATATGACGAAAATCATTGAAAGATTGTAGAAATATGCCCAAACTCACCGAGCAGATAGCAGAAATCTCATGAAAGCTAAGGAAGAGCAGGGAGAATTCAACTTAAAGTTAATGAAGAGTATGGAGAGAATACAAAAGAAGTTGGACAAGGAGAGAGACTCGAGCAAAATAGGGAGTCACCAGAATTGTGAGGGAAGAAGATCAAGGAGTACTGGTAGACACCGTCATCACTCCCAAGGTCGCTCCAAGAGGAGGGCACACAATAGTTCAAGCCCATCTCCTACCAGAAAGCACAGGACATCTGGAGAGGATGAACTGAAGGGCGATATGAACAATATTAAGCCTCCTATGTTTGATGGAGAACATAAGAAGGAGGAATATGTCGAGACATGGTTGCTTGGCATGACAGAATATTTCCAACTATAGAATTATTCCTCTCATGCAGAAGGAAGAATTGTGATGTATCAACTGAAAGGAAAAGCATCCATGTGGTGGGATCAACTTGTGTAGGTGTAGCACATTAGAGAGAAAGATATCACTTGGAAATAATTCAAGAGATATTTCGAGAAGAAATACTTGACTAAAAGATATTATTACAGAAAGATGAAAGATTTCTTTGAACTCAAGCTCGGTAGCATGACCATTGATGAGTATGAATGAAGGTTTTTGGAATTAATGAAGTATGTTTCATTCATCAAGGATGAGACTGTCAAGATTCAAAGGTATCTGAGTGGACTACCACCTTCCATTGGGGACAAGATTCAATATGATGACCCTAAGACTATCGAAGAAACTATAAGAAGAGTGAAATGCTTATATGAGAAGCAAAGAGAGAAGCCTACTTTCTGGAAGGCTTGGGAAGATAAGAAGAAATTCAATATGGATCAGAGGAACAAGGGAACTAAGCCACCCTTTTTCATAAACATTCCTCAAGGACAACCATATTTTAGAGAGCCTAGGAAGGCTGAAGTGGGTGGGAAAATGCCAAGACCGCCACCTATAGAATGTTGGGGTTGTAAAGGAAACCATAGGTATAGAGATTGCCCCCACAGAAATGACAAAGTGAGATATGTCCACAATGTTCAGCAGGCTGAAATAGTGGAGGACATGGGCAGTAGAATACCCAAGATATATGCAGCCCTGGACAACATGCAAGAAGAATATCAATCGCACATGATTGAAGTGGAAGGTATGATTAACAACCAACCATTTACTATTTTAATTGATTCAGTGGCTAGTCATAGTTATATAGATATTAGAGTGGTGGAAAGTTTGCAATTGTCGAGAAGAAAACATGAAAATTCTTGGTTAGTGCAGCTGGAAATAGGAACCAAGAGGAAAGTCACTAAGTTAGTTAAGTCTTGTCCTGTGGTCATGAATGGACTGAGCACAAAGGTTGAATTGAACATTTTTCCTTTAGGTTCTTATGATTGTATAATTGGGATGGACTTGTTGGACCAACACCATTCCATCTTGGACTGTCGTAATAAGGAATTCACTTTCCTGGATGAGGAAGGAAATCAGAAAATAGTCCAAGGAATTCCTAGAGTTTTTGTTGTCAGAGAAATCTCAGCAATGCAGCTGAAGAAGTGCTTCAGGAAAGGCTGTCAATTATTTGTAGCCCACTTGGAGGAAGCACCTAAGGATAAGGAGTCAAATATCAAAGACCATGCTATACTGAAGGAGTTTGAGGATATATCCTAGGAGGTACCAGGATTACCCACGAAAAGAGATATTGACTTCTCGGTAAACCTGATGCCTGGAGCAACTCTAGTGTCAAAAGATCGTTATAGAATGAGTACACCAAAGCTGAAAGAACTGCAATTGTAGCTTGAAGAGATTTTGAAGAAGGGGTATATGCACCCAAGTGTTTCACCTTGGGGTGCCCTAGTCCTGTTCGTGAAGAAGAAGGACAGGACGTTGAGATTATGTATCGATTTCAAACAATTCAACAAAGTAACTGTAAAGAACAAATATCCTCTGTTGAGGATTGATGACCTCTTCGATCAGTTGAAGGATGCGAAGATATTTTTGAAGATATATCTCAGGTTGGGATATCACCAGGTAAGGATAAAGGATGAAGACATCAACAATACTACCTTTAGAACAAGGTATTGTCATTACAAGTTCATAGTGGTTCCATTTGGGTTGTTGAACGCACCCGTTGTTTTTATGTGCCCGATGAATGGTGTATTCAAGGACTATCTAGACAAGTTTTTCATAGTCTTCCTGGATGACATTCTGGTGTATTGCAAGTTGGAGGAAGAGCATGAACAACATATGAGGATGGTGTTGCAGGTGCTATGAGAGCACCAACTATATGCCAAGTTGAGCAAGTGATCATTTTATTAGAAGCAGATCCATTACTTGGGGCATATTATTTCGAAGGATGGGATAGTTGTAGATCTTGAAAAGATTGAGGCCATCAAAGAATGTTCAATGCCAAATAATGTGAAGGAAGTCAAATACTTTATGGGTATAGTTGGTTATTATAGAAGGTTTATCACAAGGTTCTCGAGGATATCTCACCCTATCACTTCCTTGCAAAGGAAGGAGAAGAAATTTCAGTGGACAGAGGAATGTGAGAGAAGCTTCTAGTGATTGAAGAAGTTATTAACCAGTGCTCCAATCCTTAGGATTCCAGATCTGAATGAAGACTTTGTAGTGTGCACATATGCATGAAAATAAGGATTGGGAGGAGTCCGCAGTCAAAATGGATTCATAATTTTTTATGAATCCAGAAAGTTGAAAGAGCACGAAAGTAACTATGCAACTCATGATTTGAAGTTGGCAGAAATAGTACATGGTCTAAAGAAATGGAAGCGTTACCTCATGGGAAGGAGGTTCAAACTAAGGACAAACCATAACGGTTTGAAGTATTTTTTTGATCAATCAACCTTAAATGCTAGGAAGAGTAGGTGGTTGGAGTTTCTTTGTGAGTATGACTTTGATATAAAGTATATCAAAGGAAAGGGAAAAAAAGGGTTGATGCACTCAGCAGGAGAGTGCATGAATTTCATGATACATCCATTAGCATGTACCAAACTGATATTAAAGGAAGAATTTTGGAGGCTGCAAATGCATATTTGTAGTACAGGGATTTGGTAACAAAGCTACAACAAGGTAATATGCCACAGAAAGTGGAGAATTATAAATTGGAAACTGACGGAACACTTATGTACAAGAACATAATTTATGTACCTAATGTCCAGGACTTGAAACTTATGATTTTGAATGAAATGCATAATGTGTCTTATGTTGGGCACCCTGGATATCAGAAAACTATGGAAGCAGTCAAGAGCCATTAATTTTGGCCAAGTATGAAGAAAGAGATTTCAAAATACATCGTCAAATGTATGGAGTGCCAGAAGGTTAAATTTGAGCACACACACCCAGTAGGGTTGTTGCAATATTTACCCATTCCTGAGTGGAAGTGGAAGGCAGTGACAATGGATTTCATCATAGGATTTCCCATAATAGAAAAGCAACATGATTCAATCATGGTGGTGGTGGACAAGCTTACGAAAGCTGCCCATTTTGATTCCATTGAAGACTACTCACAAGGCAACTAACGTTGCTAATATTTTAATGAGGGAAATAGCATGATTGCATGGTATTCTGAAGACAATTGTTTCTGATAGGGACCCGAAATTTACCTCAAAGTTCTAGAAGGTGTTCCTCAAAGGATTCAGAACGAATCTGAACTTCATCACTGTTTATCATCCTGGGTCTGATGAATAGACAGAGAGGGTGAACAGAGTAATAGAAGACATGCTAAGGATGTATGTGATGGACAAACCATCTAAATGGGAAGACTACCTACACTTGATAGAATTCGCCTACAACAATGAGTATCAAGCATCATTGAAGATGAGCCCATTTGAAGCACTTTATGGCAGAAAGTGTTGGATTACTGAGAGAGGGGGTGAATTAGTAATAGAGAAATTTAATCATTTTTAACCATATAATCCAAGTATTATATCAATGTAGCATTATCATCCAATAACTTCAAAGTAAATAAGCAATGAACAATCATACACATACACAGTACACCAGTGATTTACGTGGACACCCAAATCGGGAGAAAACCACGGAATGTTTTTTCTTACATGTCTCGAAACATTACATTCATTGGAAGCACCAACTTCCTTTTTTTCTAGCTGCAACTAAAAGGAGGCTCCAACCCCCTAGTTTCTCAGGCTACAACCTGAGGGAAGCTCCAACTCCCCAATTCTTTGGCTACAACCAGAAGGAGGCTACAACCCCCTATGTTCTCCGACTACAACCGGAAGGTGGATACAACCACATGTTCTTGCCCCATCCTGCCACCCTGAAGTAGAAGTAGAATGATGGAACCACTATCACACTATCACTATGAGATATACCATTGTAAACCTGTACCAATAAATCTGAACCATGCATCAACCGTGCATCAACTTGTACCTCAACCTGTAATCAACCTGTACTATAAAAAAGTGCATCAACCATGCACCAACCTGTACCAAACAACCTGTAATCAACCTGTACCATAAACAAGTGCATCCAACCATGTACCAAGTATGTACCAATCATGTGTCAACTACTCATCAACTATGGCTCATCAATATGTACCAACATCATCAACTATACACCTCATGTATGTGCCAACTCATCAACTACTTATCTTAACCATGTACTCAACATGTACCTCAACCAAAAGCCCTCATCAATTTCATCATCCAAATCTGATTTGTAGCTCTGTAATAGACCTGGTTTATATGATCACATTCCTACAAACCTTGCTTAACTTTAACAAAAGACTAGCATTTTCGTCAAACTTTTCTTTAGTCTCACATGCCTAGTTTTGGATTAGTCAACAACCCTAACTTGAAGTAATCATAACTTTGTACTTTTAATGTATAAAGATATGAAACTAGTACACGATGTTCTTCAGTGTGTTTTATTCAATTCTGAATTTTGGCTTATTCTAGAGAGAGACCTTGTAGAGATATAGCAAAAATGCCATACATTTCTGAATTTTGGCTTATTCTAGAGAGAGACCTTGTAGAGAATGCCCCACATGGAATATTTGTTTAATTGATATTAACCTATTACAAATAATACTAAATACTGTACCCATTTTGTTTCACTAAATTTGGATCTTTTATGAAGAAGTTATGATGTTTTTACCCAAAACACCTATTTTTGACTAGTTTCAAGACTAGCCACAAACCCTATTTTCCACGGAGTGTAAATCCAAAAATACAATGACCCACAAGATGAATTTTTTACGACAGATACTTGGATATGTTTTCTCAATTTCATATCAATTTCATGGTCTGAATCACTATAGAAAAAAATTTATAGCGAAAATGGTCATATGACCTGTAAATAACATACCTTAGAAAGCATCATCAAAAGAATTTATCCTTCCTTGCATTTCGGCCTTCTTTTATTCACCTTCCCTCAGAATTTCGGCTTAGATATCCTTGTCTACCTAAGACACCTACAGATATTCAATATGCTCAAGTGTTATTAAAATGAGAGAGCCTTGCCTCTTATTTATACTCTCCAAGTAGCTTCCTTAAAAACATCTTCTAGGTCACTTGGTCACTTGGCCCCACTTTCCTTATTTTAGGGTTAACCCACTTCTAATTTCTCCATTAAATTTATTATTGAAATAATTTATTTTTTATTCAATTTGAATTATAATACACTCATTAATTCACTTTATTATTTACCTTTTAAAATCTCTTAAACTACTTTGACTACTTTGACCTTTTGGGGCTTCTAGATGACATATGAGGGTCCTCCAACTTCGTAAGGCCATAACTCTCAAACCGTGAAGAGTTATGTGACATTCCACATACCACCAGAAATGGAATGAAATGTACTATCCATATAGAATATTATTATCTAAAAATATATCATAACTCATACCATTATCCATCAAACAAAATCGGTTCCATTACCCAAACCTAGGGTCTCCAACTTCTCATGGCCATAACTCTCTAATCGTGAGGAGTTATGTGGCGTTCCACATACCACTGGAAATGGAATGAAAATAAATATCCATATAGGATCGTTTACCTGAAAAATTCATTTTCCTTCATCTCATTATTCCACAATTAATCATGGGTTCTCTTACTCCGCAAAGCATCTTCACATGAGGGCATTCACCATAAGGGGACCACTTTGGAGTTCATCCATCTTTACTTCTTATCAACCATGATAATACAATAATGAGTTATCTTTACATCAAACAATATTGGGTCCATTACTAAAAACTTTGTGTTGTGGGGCTTTCTTCAAGGGTTGACATCAATGACAACCAACCTTAATCAACAATCTCCCCCTTTGGTATTGATGGAAACACTCTGATGCAATACTGAAATCATATCACTCATGCTCCCCCTAGAACCATGCCTCTTTCCTCTGTATATGATAAATTTTCCTCTGTCCTCTACATATGATAAATTTGCTCCCCTTGGAACCATGCCTTTGTCCTGTGCATCTGATAAATCTCTCCCCCTTTGTCATCAATGGAAAAGATATCTTTCCATCAGGGGCTACTCCCCCTGACTAGTATCCTCTTATGGTTCTTCCTCATGTACATCTAATACATATAAGATAATCATTCAAAAAGCATTCATTTTGGATTAGAAATAACTCCAAGTCTTTGGCGAAGATATTCAAAGGCTTCCCATGGAAGTGGTTTTGTAAAGATGTCTGCCACTTGTTCTTTTGTGCCCACATACTCAACTCTGATGTTCTTTTCTGCAAATTGTTCTCGTAGAAAGTGATACTTTATTGGAATGTGCTTCGTCTTGGAGTGTATCACCAGGTTTTTTAAGATACTGGTGGAACTTGTATTATCACAATATATTGGAATGGGCTCATCATACTCAACCTGTATATCTGTCAAAGTTTGTTTCATCCAAAGAACATGTGTACAACATGATGTTGCTGCAATATACTATGCCTCAGCTATAGATAGAGATACTGATGATTGTTTCTTTCTTAGCCATGATACCAAACACTCACCTAAGTATAACATTGCTCCACTGGTGCTTCATCGATCATCAATACAACCTACCCAATCTGCATCTATGTAGGCAATAAGTGATAGATGTTTTCCTTTTGGATACCATAATCCAAACGCTTCTATTCCTTTGAGATATTTGAAAATACTCTTTACTACTAATACATGTGATTCCTTTGGTGTTGCTTGAAATCATGCCACCTGTCCAACTGCTTGCATTACATCTGGTCTGGATGTTGTCACATATAGTAGGCTACCAATCATTGACCTGTATTTCTTCTGATCTGTAGACTTCGAATCATCATCTTTGCTCAACTTACAACTAATTTGCATGGGATTGATAATTGGTTTGCAATATTCCATTCCGAACCTCTTTAGCATTTCTCTGATATACATGGTTTGAGAAATAAAAATTCCTTGGTTATTTTGATGTATCTGAAGTCCCAGAAAGAAGGATAGTTCTCCAAGTAATGACATTTCAAATTCATTATGCATGTCTTTTGCAAATATCTAGCTTAACTTGTCATCATCACTACCAAAAATAATATCATCAACATAAACTTCAATTAATAAAATATTACCTTGACTTACCTTGATGTAGAGGTTGTTGTCTGCACTTCCTTTTCTGAACCCTACCTTCTTTAGATACTTATCTAGTATGGAGTACCATGCTCTAGGAGCCTGTTTTAGACCATACAAGACCTTATTTAATTTACATACATAGTTTGTGTTCTCTGACAACTGAAATCCTTCTGGTTGTTCATTGTAGACTTATTCTTCAAGTTCACCATTTAGAAAAGCTGATTTTACATCCATCTAATATACTTTAACATTTTGGAGCATGCATAAGCTAAAAGTAAAAGGATTTCTTCCATTCTAGCAACTGGGGCAAATGTCTCTTCAAAGTCGATTCCTTCAATCTGTGCATATTCTTTGCATACCAATCTAGCTTTGTTCCTTATAACCTGTCCATCTTCATTCAATTTATTCCTGAAAACCCATTTTGTGTCGATCACATTCTTATTTTTTGGTCTTGGAACCAATTCTCAAGTGTCATTTTTCTCTATTTGATCCAATTCTTCATCCATGGTCTTATTCCAAAAT
>ML785612.1:314047-327414 GCA_009831015.1 Picea engelmannii | reverse complement strand
CCATTGAGTGTTGCAAGGGGAGAATGAGTGTTACCATCAATGCTAAAGGGGGAGATTGTTGGAAAATTTGTTGGCATTGATGTCAACTTTAGAAGAAGTCTAGAAGCCTCTAGAAGTAATGGGCATAATTGAAGAAGTGTCCAAAGCGGTCCCCTTATGGCATATCTTTGAGCATGGCCCTCACTGGAAGATGCTTTGAAAAAGTCTACAAGAAATTCAAAGGGGTGGTCATGAGGCCCAAATTTGACTGAGGAAATTGAGGTTGAAGAAATTTACAAGTATATGAAAAACCCTCATAAATGGATAGTCCTCATCATGCCATTTCCAAAAGTAGGTTGTATTCCATGTGGTTCCTCACAGTTGAGGATTTATTCCCTCATGAATTTGAAATACCCAAAGACTGGTTAAGAATTCCCTAAACGGTTGCAACAAGAATTTACAAGTTATTAATTAAAGGGTAAAATGGTTATAACAAGAAAGTTCAGGTCGGACCTAAAGTTAAGGAAAGAAGTCACTTTGAAAAGTATACATACACTTCAAGAAGCCTCTTATTTTCACACACAATTTTATTGAATATCTATCTCTCAAGTGATCTTTTCATACTTAATCTGAGGAAGTGAATCAAGGAAGAAAGGAGTGCATAAGTCTTAGAGTTGCATAGAGAAAATGGTTTATATAAAACCTAATTTAGCTGACCCCCATGGGTCAAGATACAGGTGTCATGCAAGGCACCCTCGCAAGTTTTATGACACTCGTCCCATGAGGCCTTGTCAGATAATTGGTCTCTGTCCAGCGAAGCTGAGGAAAATTTGATGAAGTTTTTAGCTTTTGTTTGCTAAATATAATATGGACTAGGTTGGATTGTTGGTCTGCGATGATATGCATCAGGTTTTCATCTGAGTTAAGGTATGTTTCTATGTGTTTTTTAGGTTTGTATCATGGATAGTTTGACACATGCTTAAGGCATGTCTTGGAGTCCTTTTTGGTAGATGGTTTCATATGGTTGAGGTTCATGTCATGGTGATATTGATACATTCTTGAGACATATCCTTGGTACTTTGTTTTTGGATGTTATGGTTCATTATTAGAGGCACATTTGTGTGATATTGGCATATATTTGAGGCATGCACTTGGTATATGTTTTTGGATGTCATATTCTTGAGGAATTTCTTATGGCGCATGGATCGTAGAGGATATGGTACATGATTGAGGTATATTTTGGCACATGGTTTGGATACTTGATGTTGGGAATATGTTTTGATGTTGCTATATGATATATGTGAGTGGATCGGGTTGATGATGATGATGTATCAGTAAAAATTATAGATATAAAGACAATGCCAGTGACAAATACAAAGATAATGATAGTGAAAAATACAGAGACAGTGACAGTGACATACAGTGACAGTGGCAGTGACAAATATAATGATAGTGATAGTGGAAGTTTGATTAATAGTATTAGTTGTAGTGACAGGTTGAGTCTACACTTATATTTCTAGGAGAAAGAATGGGGCAAGGAAAGGGGGTCATATCCTCCTTCTGTTTGGTGCCAAAGAACACATGGAGTTGGAGCTTCCTTTAGGTTGGAGCCTATAAATTAGGGGGTTTGAGCCTCCTTCCATTTGGAGCTGGAGAATTTAGGGAGTTGTATCCTCCTCCAGGTTGGAGCCTGTAAATAGGGGGTTGGATCCCCCTTCCAATTGGTGCTAGAGAATTTGGAAGTTGGTGCTTCTCATGAATGCAATATTTGATATATATAAGAAAGTATTTCATGATTTTCGACCATTTCGGTTTCCAAGTAAAAGTATCTTGTGCACTGTGTATGATGTGATATATTGTTGAATGGTATTGTTTATGGTTATATGTTCATGAAATGTTAAATGAAATCATAAGTGATCATTGTGGATGAATTGATGCAACATATTCTAGTTAAAAGTGGTAAAAATGACTTAATATTGATTCACTTCCCCTCTTATTATTCCAATAGGTCCAACTAGGAAGATCCTTGCTACAATTGACAATGAACTACTTAAAACTATTAGACCAAAGATTCATCGAACCAATTGGCACTCTCAAAAGTATCATCACTTCTATAATGGGAATTCTGACAAGAGTCAACTTTGAAGTCATAAACTTGGTCGAAGGCATTCCTGCTTATTTTGCGCTAGTATGAAGACCCTTGGGTCAGAACATGAAAGCCACGATATATTTAGAAAGAGACTGGAACAATATAAAAGGAAGTTGAGGAAAAATTATAATCCCCCTAAACCCAAAAGAAGGAAAAACATGGTTCAATACATGGGACAAGGCCCAGGAAGCACGTAGATTATATCAAGTGATGCATGAACAAAATTACAATGTCAAACCTAATATTGAGGGAGAAATACTATTCCTATATCCATTATAAATAGCCCAAAATTCAGATATTATGCAGGAGCATCGCCAACAAAGAACAAGCGGGAGACTGTTGGGTGCACTAGCGCATATTTTAAAATATTTTGAAATTCAAAGATGGCGTATTAATGTAATATCTGACAAAGATTTTGATTTATGAAAATTTTAATGATCAGAGGTTGAACCATCGCGTAAGATTGATGGGGGGATGTATTTTTCTTTAATGTGAATGATCACAGTACAGATCTGGAGCATCCGCTCTTATCGGTCTAAATCAATATTTATTGTAATAAATGTTAAGTAGTTGAAAGCCTTTATTCTCAATAGGGTAGCATAGAGTAGTTGGAGGGAAAGACTCAAAGAGTCTCTTGGTATAAATCTTTGTATTGTTGTCGAGAAGAGGATGTTGAATATAAGGTGTATATTTCCATTGTAGTCAAGAGTTGGGAGATACAGAGAAATATTGTATGAATGTATGTAAGTTTTAGTTGAATGAATATAGCAGAGGAACATTGTCCCAAATGTGTGTTGTTGTTGTGTCTATCTGAATGAGTGAATGGTACACTTATGTTTATTCTCAATCCTTTGTTATTTCTTGTTCTTGTATCTATGAATGCATTTGCAGGGTTGAAAATATGAATCACCGTGAAGAGTGAATAAGTTTCAATTGTTTCTCTTCTTTGAGCAAGTGAAAGGAGTGAATAGTGTCTGCAAGGAGTGCATGACCGAGTCTGTTTCAAATCACAAGATCAGAAGAGATAGCGAGAACTTTTATGTGCAAGGAGTGCATAAACATCCACAAGGAGTGCGTGACAGATTTTCAATCTCGAAACCTCAAGGAGGAATAGCGTGATTTAGCCACAGAAGAGAGAATATGTTGGAGAACGGTCACAAGGAGTCAAAAATCATCCACAGAGGAGTTGAGTGTGGAAGAGAACTCGTTGCAAGGTGTCCACAGGTCATGATTTCGACTAAGTGTCGAAGGAAGTGTTTATAGGAACTAGATAAGATCAAAGAAGTAAATCTCATGAGGGAGAGTAGTGGAAAATATCTAAGGAGAAAAGTCCATGTAGTTTCCATAAAAGGCAATAGACAATATTCGTTCCGGAACGAGACGAACAATTCTAGATCGATAGATCTGGGAGAACTACGTGAAGGTTGGTCGTATATTGTTTCAGCACTTCGTGGTTTGGGAAATATACAAGGAGTGTAAGTGCAGAGTCACGAAATCCGAAGTCGTGGTTTAATCTCATCTGTTGATCGCGAGGAGAGTATGTGGAAGAGGATCCAGGAATCCGGGATTCGAAAATCCGGAGGTTCGTGGTGAGAGACCTAGAGTTTCACGAAGTCACGAAACCTAAACCATAGTGGGGCCAGTGAATCTGAGGAGACAAGTGGTGGAAGTTTGGAGATTAGGAGAAACGCGCTTTGGGAAAATATGAAGGAAGAGCTCGAAAAATCCCCGAAGTCTGAATCGTGAAGAGACAGGCCCACAGTCACAGTCGTGGTCACTTGGGAAAAATGGGCTTGTGCATGTATAGTGGTTTTAGGTAATCATAGGGACCCGAAGCGATGCTCTGAATCAATATCTCAAACAATCCAATACCAGGAGGTCGAGCAGCCCTTTGGAGGGAAGGGGGTTTGCACCAAGATACAGAATTGTACAATTGGAAGATGGAGAATTACGAAGCCCAAGCCAAAGAATGTTGATTGATAGAGGAAATACCTATCAAATGATCTAGAACATGATTCTCGATTCAGGAAGTCCCTATCATCGCCAAAATAAAATTAAAACAAACACCAACATTAATACTAACTAATGCATACACAAGAACTTCCCCGTGGTTTAATGAACAAAGTTCTGCATCGACACATGTCGACAACTCTCCAAATCAGATGGGGGATAAGGAAGAATACAAAGTATAGTTGAATCCTTTGGTGGTCAAGCATCTTGATGGTGAGATACACATGCAAACTAACTTCAAACATGGAATACTACCACATTATATTTTGTGGAAAGATTCGGTGGGAAAAATCTCTCTACAAATATCGACATCCTGATATTTAAACCTAGATTTGACCCAGTGACCCACATACAGATGTGCGAGCAAGAATAGAAAAAAGAAGGCTATCGAGACGAAAGAGTATGGCCGCAAATGTTCTCAAATACATTAGATGATATACCTGATAAGTGGTATAATATTGAAGAAGCATCAGATCATACTTTTGAATGGAACAAAATAAAAAACAAATTCCTTAAATATTTTGAATTTAATCCTAAAGAGAAACTCCTGCAAGAGGCATCTAGAGAAATCAAAAATTTCTTGGGAAAACCAAGCTCCGAGAAAATTCAGGAAAAAGGAAAATCCAAAGTCGATGAGGGATTGACTTCGACTTGTAATTTGGTATCGACACACATTATATAGAATGTAATAGCTCAACAAGTAGAAATGGAAAACATAAGTTTTCCAAGACAAATCTTTCGATGGAAAAAGCACCACCCAAGAGTACAAAATTTTGTAAAAACAGTCTACTCATTGACCAATGAAGAAATAGAGGAGCACGAACACACAGAAAAACCTAATTTCCCTTCAAGTTAATATCAATTCATAGAAGGAGAATGCCAGTTAAATGAGGTGAAATTCCCTGACTAGATGGATGTGGAAATAAAGACCAAATAATTTGACGTCTCTATAGATGGGCAACAAAAAATGGCCAAAGAAGGTGACTATTGGTATGATAAGAAAACCATGGAAAAAATTGATCTACTAAAATAATATCAAGATGTCTTTGCATGTGACTATAAAGACCTCAAAGGACTAGTACAAGATATGGGAAAAATGAATACCGAACTCCTCCCTAGAGCCAAACACATCAAGAAATGGCCATATAAATTGGTGCACAAATACAAACCCATCATTCAAAAGGAAATCAAAGAAATGTTAACGTCTAATATCATATACCCAATCGACAACTCGGAATGGGAAATTCTGATGGTCGTGCAACCTAAGAAGTACGACCCAAAAAATCTAACATTTGTCAACTTTCAAGAATTAAACAAACTCACAATGACTGACACATTACCAATGCATTTTGTCGACGAAATCATCAATGAAGTTGCAGGTCATGAATGTTAATCATTCACTAATGAATTCTCTGGATACAATCAGGTACCAATAGAAAAAGAGGATCAAGAAAAAACTACATTTGTCTCCAAGTTTGGCTCTTTTTCATAGAGAGTAATACCCTTCGGTTTAAAAAATGCCCCAACAATCTTTTCCAGAATAGTGGTTAAGGAATTTCAGGAGTATATATATATATAAAATGGTAGTATACTTTGATGACTGGACCATCTATAGCCTCCTAAAAGATAATATACAATGGCTAAGAATGATGTTGGAAATATGCAAGAAAATAAATTTATCTTTAAATATTAAAAAATGCATTTTTGCCACACCAATTGGTATATTGTTGGGCCATATCATATGCAAAGATGGGATTAAAGTCAACATGGCTAAGATCAAATTAATTCTTGAATTAAACCCACTAGTGAACCAAAAGAAAATCAAAATCTTCCTTGGGCACACAGGATACTATCGAAAGTTTATTCATCACTATTCTCACATTACTTTTCCAATCGACGAGTTACTAAAGAAAGAAGATGAATTTTATTGGAGCTAGGAATGCAACAAATATTTTGAACTATCAAAAAGAAGCTTGGTAGAAGCACCTATATTAATATTCTAGGACTAGTTGAATAAATTCCACATTCATTTCGATGCATCCAACGTCGTTTTCGGATCAGTTTTAGCCCAGCCATATGATGACCTGATCGACCACCCAATTGCATATTCCAATCAAAAGTTAAACAAGGAAGAAATAAATTATTCAACAATGGAACGCGATGCCCTAGCAATGATTTTTCCCTATAAAAATTTAGACACTACTTATTAGAAAACCCATTTATATTCTTCACATATAACTATGCATTGAAATTTCTAGTAAACAAACCATTGTACAAAGGGAAAATGTGTCTATGCCTACTACTGTTTCAAGAATTTGACTTTGAAGTGATAGTCTGACTAGGGAAGAAAAACGTCGAGTCGCATAACCTATCCCGACTGGAGAAAATGAAGATCTGACTAGAATAGAATATGATTTCCCATATGCAAACTTATTCAAAGTAGAAGTAGTCCCTAAAGAACTAGAATAAATTGTAATTTTCTTAAAATAAGGAAAGAACATGATGATCTCCCAACTAATAAATGGAAAATTCTAGTTATGAAATCTGCACCATTCACCCTAATGAATGATTACCTCTAAAATCTAGGGCTCGAAAATATTTTTAGGAGATGTGCATTAGAGCATGAAAGGGAATATATCATTACCGAGGCCCAGTAGGAGGTCACTTCCAGGCCGATACGATATCCAGGAAAATTTTGCAAGATGGTCTTTGGTGGTAAATGTTAAAAAAAAAATGCAGGAGAAAATAAATAAATGCGATAAGTGCCAAAGGATAGGCCAACCATTATGGAAAAACAAGATGCCCTTACATTCCATAAATCCCAATTTACCATTTGAAATCTGGGCTATTGATTTTGTCGGACCTTTCTTGAAAAGAGCTAAAAGGACGGGGGGATATATCATTATAGTCATTGAATACTTAACCAAATGGGTTGAAGTAGAACCAGTCGATAATTGTACAAAGGAAGTAGCCATGAAATGTATCGATGAAAATATAGTAACTTGTTTCAGCTTCCCTGTGACAATAATCAGTGACTAAGGCATACACTTTATCAACAATACAATCGAAGTACTTCTTAAGAAATGTATGATTGACCAAAAAAATGCAATTGCATATCATCCACAAGACAATGGATCCATCAAATCTTTTAACAAGACTTTACACAAAGGTTTAACAAAAGTGTGTGGACTCGAGAGAGATGACTAGGATGACAAAATTCTAACAATACTATGGGACTATAGAACAACGTACAAAAGATCGGAAGGACAAACATATTTCAAGTTAGTATATGGTAAGGAAGTCATCATACCACTTCACTTCTACTCCAATGTAGGTCGGATAGCATCAGTGTTGGAATTTGACCATATAAGTAATACAAGGCAACGTTTCTACCAACTAAATCAATTAGAAGAGGAAAGAATGTTGGCACAAAAACACCAAGAAACCCAAAAGAACCAGAAAAAATCCTGGCATGATCGACATCTCAAGAAAAAGGATATTAATGATGAGGATGTGGTACTCCTATATGAAATTCAAGTAAAATAAAATCTGAGAAGTCTATAAATTTGATGGCTAGGGATATATGTGATCAAAGACATCCGACCATCAAGAGTAGTACAACTAAAAACACTCCAAGGGAAACCCTTTAAGAAATTAGTCAATAGGGTATGACTAAAGAAATATCATACATAATAAGCTACAACCTTGCTGGTGAAATCTTAGTGGAAGGGGGGAACACCAGTAGGACTTGATCAAACCATCATCAATACAAGCATATATTCAAAAGACCAAATATTAATCAAATCATCATAAGACCAGAAGAAGACATGGGCATATATTTCGACCGTCGTTGGTGATAGAAAGGTCTCTTCACACGAACCAATAATCAATGTCAACACCATTACCAAGAAACAGTTGGCTACTACAGAATCATAACAATGCACAATATTTCTCTTGATTTACAAACGGTTGGCTAGGACAAACAATAGTATGTGGGAATATCTCTCATCAATACAGTGAATATTGTTTAAGCATAAAACAAAGCAGTTGATTTCATACCATCTGTATTCACTCCATCAATAAAGGATAAGAACCATCATCACACACACATATCCATGTAAATTTGAGATCCTTGAATATTAAGATACATGAGAAGAGTCAGGCTATCATATCATCTACCTTAAGAATCATGAAACAAGACCCTATATATCAAAGCTAAGGGAACAAATAGAAACCATCCTACAAGAAGTAAAGTTTATAAAAATAGACTATGTCGATGACAAATGTTGTAGATGGTGACCCACCCGATCTAGATCTCCAGAAGGGAGAAGTTGGCTAGCCATCTTGGATGCAGACGTCAGGAGAAGATACTCACCATCACGTGAAATAAGAAATGTTCCTCCTCAGTACCATTTGCTCAATCCCAAGGATAGAGGGACATTCGATAGTCATCCCTAACATAGGTTATGGAAGTCATAGTTCATTTCAGGTTACTTGAATGGAGCACATGAATCATAACCAACAATTTCCCCAATAGAAAAGGTTAATCGTTGAAGACAGAAGCAAAATTTGAAAATATCATTTCAAGTAACACTTTTCTATGGGAAGAAAATATGACGATGGACACGAACAAAAACCATGGATGCTACCAAATTCTGGCATTTGACTAAGAAAAATTTGGAAAGTTGTATCTAAATTCTGAAAATTCCAAGAATGGAGTACTAAAGGAGAGGTCTACTTGCAAATAGAAACATCTATGATTTAGCAAGAAAGGAAACTTCACTAGAACTTGAAT
The DNA here is from genome assembly GCA_009831015.1 of Picea engelmannii. Taxonomy (NCBI): domain Eukaryota; kingdom Viridiplantae; phylum Streptophyta; class Pinopsida; order Pinales; family Pinaceae; genus Picea; species Picea engelmannii. Next base: position 318,481 of record ML785612.1, on the reverse strand, counting down.
CCAACATTATCTCTTCTTTCTCTTTCTTATTCTCATTTTGTAATAACCTCAAAAGAAGGACATAGTAGAAAATTTTGTAATTTTGCCACATTCCCCTCTTTCTTGGGACGAGCAAGAAATTGAGGTGAATGGGAGATGTTATATGGGATATTCATATATTTTGACTAGACCCATCAGTCATGTCAACTGTAGTATTCGGTTAGGGAATTTGGTCAAATAGGTAGTTAGAGTCGACTGGCACGATAGTTAAGGAATGTAACTAACTAGTAACTATAGATATTTCTCTCTCTCTCTCTCTCTCTCTCTCTCTCTCTCTCTCTCTCTCTCTCTCTCACACACACACACACACATATGCATGCACACATCAAAGAGGTTGTTTTGGCTACATATAATAAAATGCTTTGATGGTTCTCCCACTATTGTGTATGTCTGTATGTATGCGTGTGTGCTTCTATATACAATTTTATAACTTGTATTGCTCTATGTAAGGATTTACCGGTAACCTTCTTGTACTTTCTCCCTGACTACAACAAGTATTAAAGGATGAATACAAAAATGATGTTAGAGTAGAAGAAATCATTTTGAATCATGAGCAACAACATGCTCCTCCATTTATGATAACAAGAGGAAAAATTCATCCATTCTATGTATCTTTGGAAACACTTTCAAGTTAATATTGCATAATTATATGGTTGATAGTGAAGCCACAAACAACATCATTCCACTGTCAATAATGCAAGTTGTTGGGTTATAATGCACCAAATATTATGAGGCTAAAGAAGGGATATATGAAATAGATTCAAGAAAGGTTCCAACATATGGAGAGATTATGGATTTATGTGCATGGATAATCTTTGCACCACATATTAAGAAAATTTTCACTATAATTGCAGTTGACCTTCCTGTAGCATATGGTGTTGTATTAGGAAGGGAATCTTGTTTTCCCTAGGGAGGATATATAATCAATTATGGAATTTGTATGATGTTTCCAAACAAAGATGATGGGTTTAGTAAAGTGATTCACAAATAGAGTAATCATGTAGTATTAAAAAAAGAAATAAATTGAAAAAATGGAAAATTTCATTGACTCTGGTCATGGAAATTATTTTATTTTGAGTGAAGAAGATGTAACAATTGATAGGAGTAGTTTTCTTCCATTCACAGGATTCTGGAAAATTTTCCTTGATGGTGCTTCTTCGAAATCAAGTGTTGGAGTAGGTGTAATTTTCAAAAATCCTCAAAGAGAATTGCATCTTCATCCATTTAGGTAGCAATTTGAATGTACAAACAATGATGAAGAATATAAACCATTGATTCAAGGGTTAACACTTTCTCATCATATAGAAATTATTGATCTCATATTCATGGGAGAGTCAGAGTTGATCATTAATCAAGTCCAAAAAAGATATAATATTAAAAAGGAAATATTTAATTCCTATGCAAATAGAGTTTGGAATCTTATCCAAACATTTAATTCCTTTAATATATAAGTCATACTCAAAGGGATGATTCAATTGCCATGTCATCCTCTCTTTTCAATCCAGAATCATCTCATAATTCATTCCATGTCAAGATGATCTTTTCCCATCGGTACCAGACAATAAAAAAAATTGGCAAGTATTCGAGAGTGAAGAACATATTGTTGAATTTATCGTTTCAGGAGGAAGCATGGGGAAAAATACTGAAGAATAATATTTTTCACAAAATCATAAATCTAAATATTTAAATCATGGAAGTGACTTGTGCATTAAAGTTCTTGTTATTCTAGAATATTTATTTACTCAAGATGATCAAATATGGAAGAGAAAACTAGCTAAAGAACCGTCACTTAGAAAAGTCCAAGACATTCAGAAAGTGAATATTAGAACTCAAGAAAATCCAAGGTACTTAAATTTGGGAAGCACATGTACCAAGGATGAGACGGATCAATACATCCATCTCTTTAGATATTTTCAAGACATTTTTTCATGGACGTATGATGACCTCAAAGAATATGATAAAAGTATTATCCATCATATCATACCTTTGAAGGAAGGGGCCAATATTGTTATGAATAAACCAAGGGTAATCAATACTAAACTTAAGCCTTTGGTCAAGTTGGAGCTTGAAAAGATGGAAAAGGTAGGGATTATTTTTTCAATAAGACATTTAGATTGGATCTAAAATCTTGTGGTGGTTAGAAAGAAGAATGGAGAAATTTGTTTATGTGTGGATTTTCGGGACCTTAACAAAACCACTTTGAAATATAATTATCCACTAATCAATATGAATATGTTGTTACAATAGGTAACTAGTTCTATAGTGATGTTTATTCTTGATGGATTCTCAGATATAATCAAGTTCTAGTGACAAGTGAATATAGACGTAAAATAAATTTTACAACACCTTGGGGAATATATTCTTATATACAAATTCCCTTTGTGATGATGAATATTGGGGCCACATTTCAACAAGACATGGATCACGCATTCAAGGATGTGATAGGAAAAATTATGGAAGACTATCAAGATGATATGAGAATTTATTCAAAATTGAGATATCAACACTTCTAACATCTCCAAGAAGTTTTTCAATGATGCAAACTATATGGAATATCTATCAACCCCAAGAAATGTATATTTACAATTTCAAAGGGAAATTTTTGGCCCATATTGTGAGGATGGATTATATATTGACTCGGAGAGAATTGAAATCATAGCTGAACTAAAATATCCTATAAGTCGTAAAGTCATCCAATCATTTTTTGGGAAAATAATTGTTTTATGAATATTTGTGCCAGATTATGCTGCAACTATCAAACCAATAAATAATTTTCTCAAGAAATATCAAACATTTGGATGGTATGATTAAGCTCATAAATCTTTCTTGAATATAAAGTTAGCAATTTCCATGTCTAAAGTACTCATTAGTCGTGATTTTGGAAAATATTTCATCATATATTATTTTTCTTCAAAAGAAACTATCGTTGCCATATGGACCCAGAAGAAGGATTTAAAAGAAGAGAATTTGATTTCCTTTGTGCGTAAATGCTTACTAGAATATGAATTGAAGTATTATCCCATGGAGAAACAAGCATTTGTTTTGTTAAATTTATCTCTACTTTAGAAATTGAATTTTGACATCACATGTGATTTCTTATGTTCCATATCCGCCTATCAAAATGATTTTATCTCAACATCTTAGAGAAGGAATATGGACCAATTGGTTGGCCAAATTACAAGAATGTGACATAGGGATAAAACCACTAAAAGTTGTAAAAGGACAAGGATTGTGTAAGCTAATTGGTGGGATTGAAGCAATAAACATTGATATGTCCAATGATTAAATCCTTTCTACAAAATATGAAGTGATAACAACATATGAACGGTACAAATACATCATGTTTTATTTGAAGTTAGGAAAATTTCTAGTTGGGATGACAACAAAATAAAGGATATAACTAAATATGAAATCAAATGCTTATGTTTTGATTTCTAGAATATTGTGACAATGTTTCTATATGTCTTATATTTTTCACCAGGAACACTTGTGCATTTAACTTATCAGCCATGGTTTCCAATGTACTTGTGAGATGTCATGCATCGTGTGTGTGGGCTACAAATTCTCAGCTTGCACTAGTTTCCTAATATACTTCTACAATAAGGAAATTTCATTGTGGAAAATCAAAACTCATAGGAACTAGCTTCTAACACTTCTCATTTCCAATGTAATGTATGGCTCCTCTTAGAACGATACGATCAATGACCTAGGCAAATGATAGCAACTCTCCTGCTATGTTGGTATATTTTCATCAAGAGTGTGTTATATAACGAAGCATTTTATAGGAAACAAAGGAAATAAATTAACATAAACAATTGAACAAGATAAAATATACAACATACAAACTATCTATAGGAGATTTCCATCCCAAGCTTAATTGAAAGATTGACTATAAATAATGTATCACTATGTATGTGTGAATTATAATATCTACTAGTATGTGACTCTCCTATGCATTGAAATTGAGATGAATGTACCAAACAAGTGATATATCATTATCATAGTAGCATTGATCTTATAGAGTGGGTTGTAAATTCAAACCTACCATACATATGTGACGATAGTTTATAAATAACATAGAACAAAATAAAGTTGAAATGAAAAAATAAATAGGGAAATACAAACTAATTTATGTACAACAAAATGAGTGCAACATCCATATATAGATCCATAGCTCATGTTCTCTAGAGTGGGCCCCCTCTAGAGAGCAAGGAGCTAGGATATATTACAACAATACCAACAACTCAAATCAAAACTTACGCATTCAAGAAATAGCCAAAAAAATGTTGCAGAGGTCTAGGAACTATGTCTTTTATTCCATAAATCCCAATCATTTAAATTGTACATCCAAAACCCATTATGGATTCATTCTCATTACATTTTATAGAGTAATGG
>ML785612.1:291680-303502 GCA_009831015.1 Picea engelmannii | reverse complement strand
CATCTTGTACTTGAACATTTAAGTGGGGTAAAAGGAGGTTTCCCCCTCGAAGAGGCTTATTATCTTAAATTATCTCTTTTTCAAGGCGTTGAGTACTTTTCCTGAGGTTTTTATATGCTATATTGATGTTTGGTTCTTAACAACATGAGGTTGAGATAACAACATCATCAACACAAGATTGAGATAACAACATCATCAGCATATGGCAATAGAATGAGGCAGGTGCAACAATAACATTTTTTGGTACTCTGAAAGAACCTAGGGGTTTTCCCAGGAATCATAGGATTCCCTAGGATATAAAATTCTAACGGAGCTACCATGTGGTACTCTGACAAACCGTCCTTACCGGACCTTCGGGATCTGCCCAGGAATCATAGGATTCCCTAGGATTATAAAAATCCTAATGGAGCTACCACTATTGACCACAACTGGCATATACATGCACAGGTAGTCTGACAGACTATTCTTAAGGGACCTTCAGGATCTGTCCAGGGATGATCAATCCCATAGGATATAAAATCCTAACTGAGCTACCCATTATTGATCAGGATACCATAGTATCATCAGCATCACTCCCCCTTTCGAGGGAGGTCCTTTCGGACTATACCAAGCTTGTCTCGAAAGTATTCAAACTTTACATGAGACAGAGGATTAGTCAACACATCTACAACCTAGTCATGTGTGCCAACATATTGGAGATTTATAGCTCCCCTCTGCACCATATTATGAATGTAGTGATACTAGATCTCTATGTGATTCGACTTATCATGGAACACCAGGTTCTTCATCATGTTTATACAAATATGGTTATCACATATAATCACGGTGGCTTCCATCTCCAGATTGAGCAAACTTGTCAACAACTTCTAAATCCTTATAGCTTCATAACTAGTGGAACATGTTGCAATGTATTCTGCTTATGTCGTGCTGAGAGAAATACTGGATTTCTTCATGCTTTGCCATGAAGTCATGGCTAACCCCAGAATGAAAAAACATCTTGAAGTTCTCTTTCTATCAGAAGAACTTCCAACCCAATCTAAATCAGTATAACCATACAGTATGAAGTCATGATCTCCAGTATACAGAGACCAAAGTCCAACTTACCCTTAAGGTATCCCATCACATGTTTTACAGCAACAACGTGAACACATCTGGGATCTACCAGGTACTGACTCAAGTTGTTCATAGAAAAACATATATTTGGCCTATTATTTGTCACATACATCAACGAACCAATAATATGTCCATACATAATAGCATCAAACAATTTTGATGAAGTATCAACCAAGAGATTCAACTTTTTTTCCATGGGTGTGCTCATGGCTTTACATTCCAACATATCAAACATCTTCAGTATTTCAACTGCATACTTCCCTTGGTTAATGGAGATCTTTTCTGGGCTCTGCCAAACTTCAAGACCTAAGAAATAATGCATCAGGTCTAGGTCTTTCATATGAAATTATGCAGTGAGATTATTCTAGCAATATGTGATGAGATTTTCTTCACCCATAAAGAATAATTTATCCACACATAGAATCAATATAACTGGCTCATCATCCATAACCTTGAAGTAAATTTTAGGATCAACTTTACTCTTGGTAAATCCCAAGCTCGTCAGGAAGCTATCAATTCTTCCATACCAAGCTCTAGGAGCTTTATTTAATCCATACAAATCTTTCTTCAATCTGCAGACATGAGTCTTTCTATATTCAACTTCAAATCAAATTTTCAAATCACTTTGTACCAAACGGGTACACTTGTTAAATTGTAACTCAATCTGCATAATCATGTGCTAGCTCTATGTGCTCTCTGTGAAGCACTATTTGTTTGAGAGTATGTTCTCAACTTTCTCTGCAATTGTTCCTTCTAGAAACGGGACTCACCACTTGCAGTTGTTATTTCTGAAGCTGAGAATGAATTGTTCTATTCTCACTGTAGTTGTTGAACTCTGAGGGTAGCTCCTCTATTCTATCATGTCAACAACTTCATCTGAGAGTGAATAACTGATACTGAAAATAGATCTTCTTTCATGGAGGTAACTCCATCTACTATTTTAGTCATGTCTCCATGGCCCAACTAATGTACTACACCAACTGCCACTTAAGTTTAAATATGGGGATTGTTCCCCCTGCATCTCATATTGTATATGAATCATGGTTGTTCTGGTTGTCTTCAAATACTGGAACTATTTCTTCGATTACTGGAGCAAGTGTCTCGTCATAGTCTTCTCCCTCTTGATGGGATAATATTCTGGACATGTTTTATATTTTTATTTTCAACATGCTTAATCTATTAGATCAATCTTGGAAGTCAACACTGACTTCCCTTTTGGTCTCATGGAAAAATCCATATCCCAGTCCTTCTAACTAGCTTCCTTCTATGTTACTGAAACATGGGAATCTTCCCAGGAGATTTCATGTCTCCTATATGTCTCTGAAGCTACGATCTAGTCTTATCAACTCATGGAATATGTTTGTATATCCTGGAAGAAGTCTCCTTTTCCCATCTGATCCTTTCTGATATCATGTGTACTTTGTTCTTTATTTATTCTGAGTCTACAAGGACTTCATAGTCTCTACAAGATATACTTGGTGTTGAATACCAAGTCTTAATATGAAAATTTGAGTCATAATTCAAACAAATTATGCTTCCTGTCAAGGTGGCTTCACTATCCTTTGGTGAAGTCTACTGTGAGTTATGTTCTAATGTTCGATCATCTTTGGAGCCTTCTGCTCCTTACAATCAACCTCCATATGAGATACTTTGTATCTCAAAAATAGTTTTTTCTTCATATTCTTTGGTACATGAATGTATATGATCATGTATACAACTTGGATAGTCTGCTCCATGTCTCATCTAGTATGTTTCCTCTTGAAACCATCACTATAGATTCCTCGGGGTTATCACCTGTGACCCAAAACAAGGTCAACAAAATAACAAGCAAGAATAGTATTATTTTGATAATAATTAAAAAAAAATAGAACGAATAATCGTCACAGTATATCCTTTAGAGCTATCACATGTGACCTGCCTAAAACAAGGGTCAAAAGTAAGAAATACAATATGAAATGAGATCAACACTCTTCTAGTGTTGTGATCAAACATTTCTCCATGGTAAACTGGAACCAACACAAGAAGTTTCTTCTAGAGGAGATGTTAGTTGTATATGGTAAACGATTACAATAATAATTTATCTCAATATTCTCACATGATACCAAGTATAATACTTTTCAAAGACTGATACCTCAACTATAGTGTTTACTTGTAATGAGGTAGTTATCAAACTTGTCATGTGCAACTTTAAATTTTATCAACTTAATCAATCAAACCTGGAACCTGGATTTATGTCCTCAATAATGAGTGTGTTTCTTTTCTTCCAAGTCTCCTTCACTCAAGATGACAAGTGATTTCTTCAACATGTCTTTTGTACTAAGAAAATATGCTATCTTAACGTAAATCTAAGTTAGAGAATAAACTCTAATCGCATTATAATACTTTGGCTTTAATTTTGACCAAGGGTTAGTATGATGGTCAGAACTTCAGCATATAACCTAGATGTCAAATATAATAACAAATATATGCATATTAATATAATCAAACTTGGGGGGAATTACTCCTCTAAATGGGTTGGATCTGAGATCCTTCTGGATCTATTATTGTCAAAATATCATTTCTCCTGCAAGTACCCCTTTAGAATAATAATACATTTTAACCATATGTGATTACATGCCTCTGACAGTGTTTTTCTAGGGTAAGGTGCAATAATACAACAATCCCAACACTTCAAAAAAAAATTTGCTGCAACTGGTACTACAACTGGTGCTGGCAATGAAACCAGTGATGTAACTGGCATGAAGGAATTGGTACTGCAACTACAACTAGTACTACAACTGCAACTTAGGGTTTTATGAGGAAACCCTAATTTTTCAACTTTCAAATTTTGGAATTCTGATCCAAGAACTAGATGCGTTGGGCTGAGGCGAGTAGGCTGGAGCAGTCTGATTTCAAAAATCCAAATTTTACCCCTTGAAATTGGACCAGCACAAATCTGGACTGGTACTTCTAGTACTGGTTCTGATTCCTAGTTTTTTGGTTTCCCATTTTTCTAGTACCAATAAAAACTAGGGTTTCACGTTTCGAAGACTCTGTCCATTGAAAAGGTGCGCTCAAGCTTCCAATGAGTTTTCTAGGCTAGGGCTCACTTCCCTAGATGATTTTTAGGATGAAATTATCTTCTAGTAAAAATCCCTAAATTTCTTGTACAACAACAATGATGTTTTTAGTTACCCAGTGAAAGGTGATTTGCTCAGTTTATCTCTGATACCATGTTAAATTTTAGAGTTCTTATTGAGTTATTTTCAATTTACTAGAAAATAATAGCATAATAAGGATCACTGAGAGAAACACAATCACAAGGAACGCGACATTTTATCCTGGGAAACCCTCATGGGGGAGAACACCCAGCAAAACTTCCTTAATATAGATTTATAATACAATGCCAATATAAAAGAAAACACCACCAAGAACAACCAAGACTGAGCATGCACCTCTCTCTCCTTCTTTTGGAAACTGCAGCTATCTCCAAAACTTTCACACTAGATGAGTGACTGAGTGAGTGTGAGAATGAGGCGCTAGCCTCTCTTATTTATACTAGCTGAGGAGCACTAGGGTTGTGTATTTTCATCAAGCAGGGCCAACTTTTTCATCTAGTGGCTAAAACCACTTTAATTATCCTTAGGGGTCGACTTCTCAATTATCATCATTTGATTAGGGTTTAACCAATCCACAAAAGGGGATTTGGTCATATATAAGTCTCGACATGATCAATCCACAAAAAGGGATTGGTCTACATGCTAATAAATCAATTATAATTAGAATATTCTTTGCAGTTGCAATATTTAAATAGTTACCAACACTACAACTGATCATTGGAATATCCGAGATTAATTTTGGATAGAACACAACTATCTACCAGCTCCACGAAGATCTTAGGCATTGGTCGGAGCCACTACATGAGGCATATTGTTCCTCATTCACTCATTCTTGCAGTTTGTGGAAGTGAGAGCACATGTGCACAACTCTCAAATCATACCCTAGCTAGAAACAGTTAAATTCCATTCCCTGTGAACTAAAATGCATGTTGGTAGTGGATATGGTCCTTCTTCTCAACCAATACAATGGGGAACATTGGAAACGTGTTTGTTACATCTGCTGGTAGTCTTAGATTTCACTACATATTCACTTTCTTGTTCCTAAAATGACATAAGCCTTTCCTCTATATAATGTAAGGAGAATGACTCCATAGTACTAGTTCTTAGATATACAATCTAAACGATTGGGATTTTTGTAATAAAATATAGAGCGCCCAGACCTTTGCAACACTTTGTTGGTTATTTATTGAATGTGTGAGTTTTGATTTGAGTTGTCGATATTGTTGTAATATATCCCATCTACCTACTCTCTAGAGGGGGGCCACTCTATAGAACGTGATTTGTGGATCTATATATGTATGTTGCATTCAATTTGTTGTACATAAATTAGTTTGTATTTCCCTATTTACTTTATCATTTTAGCTTTATTTTTTTTCTGTCATTTATGAACTATGGTCACATATGTATGCTAGGGTTGAATTTTCAACCAAATATATCATATCAATGATACTCTAAGGATTTCTCAATTAATGAATTATGCTAAGCCAACCTAGGCATGTATAAAAGTTGGAGCCGACATGTAAGTAAGTGTTGACATTCAAGCAATGTTTGAGAGGGGCGGCCTAGTATTGGTTTATACTTTAATTTGAGTTGGAATAGGAGGGTTGATATTTATAGGTCATAGAATTGACTTTGAAGTACAKATACAAGTAGGGCCAAMCCATATTTSRAGAAATATTAGTCTAGGTCCAACTTGAAACAAGTTTTGGACAAGGATAATTTGTGCAATTTTGTAACAAGGGGGGATCTTTGGATATTGTTTTGATCACAATTTGAAGAATGCTCACAGTCCACATGGCCACACATGAAGGAGAAATTGGTGTATGACTTACACATTTGGAAATCTTTTGACAGCTAGACATTCCACTTTGGAATCCTACCTACACACTTGAAGAAGACTAAAAGAAAAACTTAGGGGGGCTAGCTTTCTTTCCTTATGGTAGATTTCAATGTTGAGGGGCCTTTGGAGGTTGGATGCTATGAGTGGAATCCCTTATTTGATGGATTTGTTCCTCTTTTCATGGGTTTTTTGATGTAAAATTGTACATGTGGCTAGAATAGACCACATTAATTGTATTTTAGATTATTTAATTAGTGAAGAGGGCCTTTTTCCCCTCCATAGGCTATATTAGGGGATTTTAACCTAGGAAATTAATATTTTAATGAAAATAAAGTTGAGAATATTCTCTATAAATATATATGAAATTCCTATCATTATGCCGAAAGGCATACACCTATTGACAATGAGCACAATTAATCACCTTTTAATCTAAAATTCTAATATGATGGCTAACAATTGAAGATGCTGGCATATTCTTAGTCGTCCTCCCAAATCAATGAATGTGATTTCCTCTTCATAACTTCCTTTTATTTTTGAATGCATACATTAACATGTTTACCTTTTAACATTTACCTAATCATATTAAGAAATTACTGTAGCACTATATGATTGTCACGTTTAAATTATTAAACTTTGGATTTAGCACGTTGACTGTGTTGGCTATAAACACTCATTTTCTGGTTGTGCATTTCATTTTCTGGTTGTGCGTTTCATTTTCGGTATGTGCCTTTCGGCGTTCATCAGCCAGGGTTTTGAGTGGCTGTGCTAGTTTTATCATAGTTGGATTGGCGAATAAATCCCTTAGCAAGTCTGAAATTTCTGAAATTTGTTGGAGTAATTTTGTCTTGGATTTGTGATATGGATGGAAGAATAAGGTGCCTTTGTTGAGGACACTAATTACGGATAATTTTTCAAGTTTGATGGATGATTCAAGTTTAGTTTTTTATGGATGAGCAAGGAGTTATCAGTCTTTCATCCATAGCACAAATTGAAGAAAAAAATAATCTAACAAATTTCAAAATTTTCAAAACTTGCTAAATGATTTCTCCCCCAATCCAACTATGAGAAAATGAGAGGAAGTGAATCTTTGTTTATAGAGGATATCCTCAACTTAATTTACATTAAAACATTAATTTCTTAGTCTAAAATCCCCTAATATATAATATAGAAGGAAAAATTCCCTCTTTGTTGGAGAAATTTATATTTTCAGCACACCAGTTTAGTAGGAGTTAACTGACTAGTTCTATTTTAGACTTTTTATTTCAACCATCACTATTATGCATGCATGCATCCCTAAGGAAAGATAATTGATTGACCACTTTTATTAATTATGGAATTGTATTCCCTATATATGAGTGCATTCCACTCATTCATTGCATCATATTAAACATATTAAATCACAAAGATCATCATTGATTAGCTCATTGGAATAGTGTGAAAATATTTTCTCATTCTTCCATATTGAATCTCTCGTAATTTCTTGATAATGTTTGTTTGTAATTTATTTATCTAGATCCCATGTGCAGGTTTCGATTAAACATTGACATGGTATCAGAGCTATGATGCTTGGAGAAAGCCAGACAAGCCAGAGAATAAAGAAAATCGGAGTTTCGGCGAGCAAAATCCATGGTCGTACCTTTCTACAGTGATTCCTCCAAAAATATTAACTTTATGAGGAAACGGCCAATTGAAGAAGTAAAACGACCCACTCTACAAGTGGGTTTTCAACCGTTTGACAAAATTCCTCACCATTTTCTTAGAAAGGAAGTCAAAAGATCGCCTCCTAAAATGGATACGAATTTTCCATTTAAAGTGACCTTTATGCAATGATCTCTCTCAAAATATTAATGTTCTGAGGAAATGTCCCCTTTAATAAGTAAATCAACCCATTCTGCAAATGGGTTTTCAACCGTTTAGTGAAATTCTTCACTGTTTGCTCATAAATGAAGTCGGAAGATCACCTCCTCAAACTGATACAAATTTTCCATTTGATGTGCCCTTTCTGTAGTGATTTCTCAATTTTTTCACTTGTAGATTGAGAGAAAAATTTTAGGGTTTTCTCATACTCATTTGGGAGAGAATCATTGTAATGGAGGGAAAATATGCAATTATATTGACCCTTCAAAGTCTGAATCTAAAACTTTTCAAAAAAGTTAGAAAACTTCGAGGTGAATAAAGAGATCCAATATTTGTCTTCAAAACATGTGTACCTATTTTTCCAGGGATTCTAGACTCATTGGGAGTCTAATGGAGGATCAAGAAGCTCAAGTTGATACTTGGACCACCTGCATTAATGATATGGAGGAGAAATTCACTCTTCTCAATGAGCATTTTTTGGTTGATTTAAAAGAGAAGGAATATATTATTGCTTGTTTGCAGAAATATCTGCAACAATCTCTTGCTTCTAATGGAGTTGTTGCATTGCTAAGTACTACTAATCTTCCTTCACCAAATTTTTAGTTGCACACTCATGGTTTTGGGTAAAAATTGATATATAATATGGGATACGTTGGTGGTGGCCTTGGTAAGAATTGACAAGGGATTGTACATCTAATTCATCATGTGATGAGACCAGTAAGATACAAACTTGGTTTTGTTGGGACTTCATTTCCAATATCAAGTTGTATCGATATTTCAGGCATTAAGACTCAATTTGTTTAATCAAAATATTCCATCATACAAGATGACTCTTCTATTTTTGAGTTGCAGCAACCACCACCTACATATCTTATTGATACATCTTTGGAGCTTTCACAGCCAGATTTGACACCAACTTGAGCATAATTAGAGTTGGCATTATCAGACTCTTCAGCACCAGTATTAGAGTTTTTGGCAGTAGTAGACTCTTCAACAATAGCTACAGGGTCTACATCCTCCACATATCAACATCCCTGACATCATGATCAGAGGCAATATTGTCTTCATTTTAGGTGTCCTCAACCTTTTGTCAGTTCCTCTTCTTTAAATTCATTGATGAAGAGGCATATATGACAACATCTTGGCAAGGTACCAACTCTGAGGATTGCTTGTGGTTGGCTTGATGATTCATCATGGAATAATTTGAGCAACTGTTTGAGGACATATTAAAGATATTTTTCATCCATGATACATGGGAACAATCCCCATTGCTCTTGAATTGACTAATTATGTCGCCTTTATAGTTCCATTCACCATTATTTTGATGAATTTTATGGTGTTTGCTTCTATGTTTTGGAAGCACTCTGACTAGCCCGGGCATCTCGGTGTAAGCTAGAACCTTAATGTTTGGAGAGATCTGATTGTTTTCAACTAGTATTAGCTACAACATTTCAGCTTTAGCACACTCATTGAAGCAAATTATGATCTGTCATCATCAGATCATGCTTCATTGACTTGTCATTTTTTCTTGGTTTTGGAGACTATCTACCTACCACATGGTGGATCTCATCTATTCTTTTCTTATTTTGATGCATTGTATTTTGAGGCGGGGTTTTGTTCCCATGTGATTTTTCCTCTTTCATCATTTTTATTTAGTGTTCATTAGTTGCATTGTACATAAGTACCTAATATGACCTAGTTGTTGAGACTCATTTTTTATTCCATAGTGATGTTTAGGAGGGATGTTGGAGAAATTTATATTTTCAACACACTAGTTTAGTGGGAGTTAACTAACTAGTTCTATTTTAGACTTTATGTTTAGACCATCACTACTATGCATGCATGCATTCCTAAGGAAAGCTCTAGCATCAAACTTTTTGGCAGCAGTGAACTCTTCAACAATATCTACAAGGTCTACATCCTTCACATATCGACATCCTTGAAATCATTTTCAGAGACAACGTTGTCTTCCTTTCAAGTATCCTCAACCTTTTTTCAGTTCCTCTTCTTTCAACTCATTGATGAAGAGGCGTATACAACAACATATTAGCAAGGTACCAACCCTGAGTATTGTTTGTGGTTGGCTTGATGATTGGTCATGGAAGCATTTGAACAAATTTTTGAGGACATCTTACAGATGTGTTTCATCCATGATACATGGGAACCACTCTCATTTCTATTGAATTGACTGATTATGTCGCCTTTACAGTTCCATTCACCACTATTTTGATGACTTTTATGGTGTTTGCTTCTATGTTTTGGAAGCACTCTAACTAGCCCAACCATCTTGGTGCAAGATAGTGCCTTAATGTTTGGAGAGATCTTATTGTTTTCATCTAGTATCAACTACAACATTTTAGCTTCAGCACACTCATTGAAGCAGATTGTGATCTGTCATCATCAGATCATGCTTCATTGACTTGTCATTTTTTCTTGGTTTTGGAGACTGACTACCTACCACATGGTGAATCTCATCTATTCTTTTCTTCTTTTGATGCATTGTCTTTTGAGGGAGGCTTTTGTTCCCACGTGGTTTTCCCTCTTTCCTCACTTTTATTCAGTTCTCATTACTTTCATTGTACATGAGTACCTAATATGGCCTAGTAGTCAGGACTCATTTTTTATTCCATAGTGATGTTCAGGGAGGGTGTTGGAGAAATTTATATTTTTGACACACTAGTTTAGTAGGAGTTAACTAACTAGTTATATTTTAGACTTTCTATTTCGACCATCACTATTATGCATGCATGCATTCCTAAGGAAACCTAACTGCTTGATTTCTTTTCTTAATTATGGAATGTTTTTCCCTATATATGGGTGTATTCCACTCATTCATTGCATCATATTGATCATATTGAATCACAATGATCATCATTGATTAGCTCATTGGATTAGTGTGAATATATTTTCTCATTCTTTCATATTGAATCTCTCGTCCTTTCTTGATAAGCTTTGTTTGTACTTGTTTTAGCTATATATCATGTGCAAGTGTCAATGAAACATTGACACTCTTCGCTAATTAAAAAATATATAATATAATTAATGTGGGATATTCTCGCCACTTGTACAATTTTACATCAAAAAAACCCTCAAAAGAGGGACACCTCCATCAAAGAAGGGATTCCACTCATAGAATCCAGCCTATGAAGGCCCTTCAATGTTGAATTTTTCCAAAAGGAAAGAAATTTATCCCCCTTAACATGTTCTTCATACTTCTTCAAGTGTGTAGGTAGGATTCCAAAGTGGACTATCCAACCTTCAAAATATTTCCAAATGTGTAAGTCATACCCCAAATTATCCTTCATGTGTGTCCATGTGAACTGTGAGCATTATTCAAATTGTGATCAAAATAATCTTCAAAGAGCCCCCCTTCTTACAAAATTACACAAATTATCCTTGTCCAAAACTTGTTTCAAGTCAGCCCTAGAATTATATTTCTTCAAATATGGGTCAAACCTACCTGTATATTTACTTCAAAGTCAATTTTATGACTTATAAAGGTAGGACCTCCTATTCAAATTGAAATTAAAGTAAAAACCAATACCAAGTGTTGTGGGGTATTCTACCCTACGGACTAATAAGCTAGGGCTCTAAACTTATACGCAGATCATGACCCTTAAGATTTAACTTTTAACCTTCTACCCAAAATCTCAACCCCTTTTCAAGAAAACAATGGAAGAATCGACTCACCTTTTTAACGATGATTGAAGTAGATCCTCCGTTGAGCCTTCTATTTCCTTGCTGCTGCTGCCCCTTCTACAAAGCTTCCTACAATCAAGGTAAGACTACACATGCATGCTACTAATCTACTAGAGGGTTAGAAATAACACATAAATCAAATATCATAGATGAGATTCATGAACTTGGGACGGGAAAAGCATCTTTTTCATTAGTCTCAAAATGAATCACTTACA
>ML785612.1:248868-276192 GCA_009831015.1 Picea engelmannii | reverse complement strand
TATTCTACAGTGGTATTATTCCTTTCAAATTCTGCTATGACCCTTTTCCACTATGTGGATGGATCTTCTTATTTGGATCCACATGATAGGTGTCAGTCTTTGGAGCATCATTTGGAGTTGGTTATTGGGTTCCAAAATCTTCCACGGGGAGTTCACATGAGCATTTAGACATGGGGCCCGGGCTTACAATGGTGGTTGGACTACTTCAGCATGGTGGATTTCATTTCTACATGGGACCTTGGTTCTTCAGTCTTCTTCAGCATTATGGTCCACAATTATCCATGGGACCCTGGTATATGGTTGTACATCAAGCGTTGAGGACAACGCTTTCATAAGGGGGATGGAATGTAAGGTAGCTAGAGAGGTAGTGGGGGGGGGCATAGGGCCCATGGTGATAATAGTGGAGGTCATTCAATGTAAGGTGGACTAGGTCCACTATATTATTAAATAAGGTCCACTATAGTAGTTAGATATAATAAATGGGTAATTAGATATAATAAATGTAAGAGGACTTCTTATAAGGTTCTACTTCTAGAAGATTCCCCCTCTAGAATGTTCTTAGGTGATGGTAGCACTATATAAAGGGGTTTAAGCAATGTAATGAGACATGAAGAAAATTATTGTATTTGGAGTTGAAGCTCATTAGGAGGTTGCCCCCTCGAAGAGGCAAGTGAACAGGAGAGGATCACTTCCATAATAGGATCCATTGTATGGTGTTGCCCTACCTCAAGGGTTTTGATATAATAAAGTGTGGTTGCTTCTATCTTTATTTGTGGATCTATTGTGTATTCGGTATTTGTGGTGATTATATTTGTAGATCTATTCAGGTTCTTAACATACGACATGTGGCAGGCAGTTATTGGGACATTTGGAATGTGACATGGTTTGTTGGCAGCAAATGGGATGGCAACACGTGGCCCAATCAATGGCCACCACGTGTCACCTATTTATTGGATTAAAATCTTTGCACTTGGCAGGGGTCGACCCCGTGACCTTCGGGCAGGGTAAATCTTTGGGAAAGGCCGCCCAACCGGCGCGCCCGCACATGTTACTTAACACATATATGCATTGCAATATATTTAACATTGCAAAAATGTATGTTGGGGCGTGAATCGGGCCTGGGCTAAGCCCTGGCCCATGGTTATATATTGTATTGCATACGACCGGTGCTACGGGCGATTAGACCCACCGTAATATATGTTGTAAAAATTTGAAATGTGTGCGGTTTGATATAACATGTGACCAACGTGTATGCGCGCAGGTTTAAATCTTATGGTTATGTCAATGGTTTGAAACTTTAGCCCTATTGTGTATTGCACGCGGTCATGTGGTGACCATGTGCCCACGGGCCTTGGTAGTTAAGGCCGGTGCGTAACCGTTCGATAGTTTGGACCGGTTGTGCGATTGCGCCTGGTGCCAAGTTTTTACGCTTTAAAATGCATGTGGGCTAGGTTGAGCCAGCAAGCTTGAAGGGGGGACTTCCAGGAAGCCTATCTTCTTCATTTTTTGGCCAAACGAGGTGCCGAAAAAGCCTAGCTAAGGGTTTTTGGACGTTTTGAAGCCATTGGAGCGGTCTATTTGGAATTTTGAGTATTTTAAAGCACATTTTTTAGCACTTTGAGCAAATAATACAAATGATCCATTGGAAGCTGGACCAGGAGATGTAGCCCAAGAGAGGGGTGAACTACTTCATCATTTGTTGTGTTATGTGTTTTTTGTTCACTGATTATGTTGTTGTTTATATGCATCTTGAATGAGTAAACCATATTTAAGTTGTGTTGCAAAGTTGATCCATTTGCATTTTAACACATAAATTTTACTTGCAAATATTTTCAAGAATACAAGTCTTCTTCATTTTTAGATCAAATATGAGCCCATTTTAATCTTTATGGTATAAAATGCAATACTCCAGTGAGTTGGGAAAACTCAACAGACAGAGTAATACTTGGGATAGAATTTCTCAAGGATATGGAAGACCAGATGGTCAATATTAAGCATAATTTGAAGGCAACACAAGATAGATAGAAGAGTTATGCATTTAAGAATAGAACAACTAGAAAATTTAAAGTGGGAGAGCATGTGCTTTTGAAAGTGAATCCCAAGAAGATCTCATTGAAGTTGGGTAGTTGTACAAGCTAGCATCCAGATTCTACGGTCCATTTGAGAGATTGGACAGAATAGGGTCAGTTGCATACATACTTGCATTACCTACTTCCATGAATGTGCATAATGTATTTCATGTCTCTTAGTTGAAAAAGTATGTACATGATCCTAACCATGTTATTGATTGGAATTTTATTCAGGTGGAGCCAGAAGGAGACTTTCAGGTCCATCCAGTGGGCATATTGGACAAAAAAGTTAAAATGCTCCGAAATCGAGTCACGGAATTGGTAAAAGTTCAGTGAACCTGTTACGGTCCTGAAGATGCTATGCAGGTAGAGTACCCACGACTGTTTGAAGAATTTTGAAATTTTGATTTATATTTTGTATATGCACTAAGCATAGTGCCAAAATAAGGGGGAGGGGAATGTAATACCCCAATTTTGAGACCCCATATTAAATAATGTATTTTTTTATTTTATGAAAGATCAAAGCTCCCAAACAATTAAAAGCGGTCGGAGTGCCTAAGAAAATGTAATGTTGTGATAATTATTAATAATAAAATATATCGTTGGTTGTTAGACAGACAAGGACAAGAGTTATAGGGGGATATGATTCCACTAGAGAGGGGGATTAAGGGGACAAGTCTTTTTATTATATTTTATTTACACATAATTGTTTTAATTGAGAGAAGTGGTTACCTGAGCTTCTTAGGGGAAGGCCATGTGGTTCTTGATTTCCAAGTAAATATATAAACCCATCTTTGGTTTGTTTGTGGGTTCACACTCTTCATTCTGTTCACTCTTCATTCACTCTTTTACTCATCCATTATTCCTCATTCATTCTTGATCTTGGCTTGGGAAGGAAAAATGAATTGTTGGGAGAGAAGCCATTTTTGGTTGGTTATAGTGATTGTTGGTGTATTGTAGCCATGAATTAATCATTGCATGTATGATATGCATTGGCATGTGTTAAGTTTTGTTCACAATTGGAAATCATGAGAGTCCCAACATGGACTTTATTGACCAAATGCACTGGATCCATGGAAATAAGTGGACAGCCAGAGGGACTATGTGGAAGTGAAGGGGGTTCATTGTCTTTGTGTGGTGCGGGTTGGAGAGAAGAGAGTTGGTGTACTTTGTATTGTTGTGTGTTGAGAAACATGTGGGAGATTAAGTATTGACCGGTTTGGGAAGTTGAGTATTGTCCTAGAACCTGTCCTTGTGGATTTATAGCCCTGGATTAGGGGTGACATTATTTTTGAGACTTGGAACAATAGTGTCTATGGTTAGGTGGAATGTACTTGGTCTACAACTAGTTGGTGGTTGAATTTGTTTAAGATAAGGGCTCTTTGTCATGGTTTCCTTTGCTTGTATATTTATTTTCGTTGTGTATTTATTATTATCTCTTAATCTCATATTTATAATATGTCTACTTGTTGGTTATTGTTGTGCATGGTATAATATTCATTTATTTTATGTTGTAGCATGAATCTTGATTACTACATCTGAGTCTTTCATGTTTCTTTATTAATTAAATGTTATCAAAATTTGAAATGAGCTTTGAAGTGTGTTTTGGGGTAGTGTGGGTATCCTGTGGTTGGTTGGGTACATTACATTGCTCAAGCATAGTTTGCTTGTCACAAGGAGTTGAATCTTCATCGATGGGATTAGAAATATTTCCAATATTCATGTCTCCATTCTATGCTTCAGTACTCAATTATACTAAATCATTCTTTTGTTTATTCATCTCTCCACCACTATTATTAGTCTTATTCAATTTCTTTTTTCCCCACCCTTTTCCAAATCTTAGATAGATTTCTCCAAAACAATGCATTTAGGGCTTGTGGGACTAGCTTCCTTATGAACCAATAGTAAAGGTTTAACTTTGGAAGTCAATATTTGGTATACAACAAACTTCACATCCATTGAATCGTCACCTTATTCACCCTTCTTAAAGGATCTACTCTTATTGGAGGTTGAAATATCATTTGTTGATCTAGGAGGATACAAGAATTCTCACAGAGGTCCAGGAGGATCTGGAATGCTCACAAAGTTCTAGAAGGATTCAAAAAATTTCAAAATTCAGCTATCTCAAATGATCTCTAAAATTCCTTCAATGTGTAGAGCTCAGCGATAGATTTCCAATGGCACAAAAATCGACTCAAACAGAGTTCATATGAAAAAGTTATGAATGGTCAAAGTTCAGGTCAAACTAGGAAAAAGTCAAAGTCAAAGGGGTCAAGGTGACACGTGTCACCACTAAAAGTGTGACATGTGGCATGATCGTGCGTTCGTATGGTGCTGAGGTGGAAACAACCCAAGGTGCCACATGGCATATCGTACACTGACTAGGCAAGTGATGTGGCAAAGTGTACAGGTTAAGTGGACCGATCGCAAATTGACAAGTGGCAATGATAGCTCAATGAGAGGTTTCCACGTAGCATCCTCCCATTGGTCATTAATGGGTAAATTTCATTAAAATTTTGTTGGATCCTAGAGGATCTAACCTGGGTGTCCCGCCAAACAACCCAACGGCCTGACCATTGCACCATCACATTTAGTTCTTAACTACATATGGCACCATTTATATTTAAGTTTGTTGAATAGTGTTATTGGCATAAAAACGGTTGAGGGCCTATCCCTCGACCCATTGTAATTATTCATATGGTATGATACATAACCATAGCCCAGAATACGGGGTGCTAACAACCATACCAATTAAACCATATGTTATATAGTTTGAACATTAAAACCAAAGTCATAATGTATGGAAAGGTCGACAGGATTCGATCTCGTGACCTGCCAAATATTGCGTCAACATTTTAACCGTTATACCATGGGTACCTCTCATTATGGGGGTTTCCCAAACAATACATTTTTTTTTCCTATTGTTCCATATGGAGGTTAAGGGGCTCGTTCCATATTTAATGGCACATGGACCAAGGCCAAGGATACATAGATGCAGTAAAGTGTCTTGAAGTTCATGTCTGAGGGTAATTAGACTTGGAGGTTGCACCGTAATGCATGCCACGGGATTCCAACATGGAACTTTATGAACTTTATACTTAGTTTTATCAAAATTTCACAAGAAATTCAATGATGTACAATGTTTCTGAGTTTGAGCAACGCAAAAAAAGGTCATTGTAAAACACAATCATTTGAGCATTAATAAAGAGGTCTCTATTGGAAGTGAACCTAGAGACGTAGCCCAAATTGGGTGAACTTTGTTATCAAACTTGTGTATGTGATTTATGTTAGCACTCTGTAATTTTCCTAAGGATGTGGAGGCAATCAAGGAGGTAACATCAAACCGCTTGGAATCTTGGATATATCCCCCCAAGACTCAGAGAGGGCTCTCTCTGTCTGATCTAGATTTGTTTAGATTAGAATGCTAAGCTAGTTATGATAGATTTAAGTTTTTGGTTTTTTAAATGTTTGGGTTTGGACAACAAAAGAGGGCCAGTGGGAAATGGATTCAAAGAGGCTCACAATAACTGGTTGTGAAGCAGGAAGATCTCATAAGCAATATAGATGCACCTTTCTTAGACATAAGGTTTATTGTTGTAGTTATAGGTCGAATGAGAAGAAAAATCCATTGCAATTAGGCATACAAGATGAATCTAAGAGCAGTTTTGGAGGGAAAGGATGACAAGCATCCTAAGCACTTATGAAAAAGAGATTCATACCAAACGAATTCTATTTCATCTTATCTCTTATCAACATGCTGAAGATAAACACATTAAAGAGATGAAAATACAAATAAATAACAATCACATAAGGAAAATAACAGACTAGGAACATTCATCATAGGAATCTGTGAAGTATTGACGCAGACGCAAGACGCACTCTACGTTCTCTCACAGGATCGATCAATCATCTCATGCGAGCCGAATTAGCTCTTCTAATTCCCTGCTGGAATCTCTGTTGAAAACCTAATCCAAAGGTCCTTATCCTTCCTCACGGCCTTCTGTACTCTGGCCGATGCCCTTTCCTTAACAGGGAAAATATACTATCGGGCTTTGGGGTTTCTTGTTTCCCGATGTCGAGAGTTCCTGTACTTTCGAACTCCCGAACTCCAATCTCCTGATATGCACCTTTGCTGCCTTAGCCTCCCTAGCTATGCATGTAGTCCACGTGACCTCCTCTTATATGACCGTAGTCATACTCCTTGTTGGGATTCAAGGTTTCATGACCCTTTATGTCATGAACCTCTATCCTCGCGATCTCCCGATCTCCGATGAGCCAATTCCCCATTTTTGGCCCTTAGCCCCTTCTGGCTAGACTCTTGGCCCACATGACCACTATCTCACAAGACCACAGCCTTGTCTCCTATCGGGGTTTCAAACATCGCAATGCTTAAATGCCCTGTGTCCATGGGATTCCTGATATCCCGATCTCCAATATGACGTCAGCTAACAATCCATGTCCACCTTTAGCACGATCAATGACCGTGATCACCTATGAAACCAACGGTTCTGGATCTCCCTTGGGACTTTAGGGTTTCAAATGCCCAGATGCATTTTCCCTTGGGACTGTCGATCCCTCCAATCCCAATTCTCTGCTATGCTGACAGCTGGCCCCAAATGGCACTTCCCTCCTTGTCGGGGTTTCGGACTTCGCGATTCTGAAATGCATGGACTTCTTGTCCACAGAATCCACGATTTCCCGATTCCTGAAATGCCGATGGACGACCTTCCTTTCGGGAAATCTCTCGAGTACTCTGATCTCCTCCACGCGTCCTCTTATGATGGATGGTCCTAATCACTTCTCTTTGTTTCGGATTTTTCGATGCTCCGATGACAGAGATCCTTTGTCAACTCAAAACCCCAGTAGTCGATATACCGACGGGTCGCTCGATCTCCTCCACGTGTATCCTCAAATGGATGGTCCAGATCGTTCCCGGGACTTCCCCATGGAAATTCCTGATCTCATGTCATCGTGACTCCCGATTTCATGAATGTCGATATCCTGATGGCTATGCCACTCGTCGAGACTTTCAACCTCCTGTTCACGAAGCTTAAACTCTGTGCACCTCCTATCAGATCTGACGGCTGACGGGTAATTGGATCAAGATCCCACGGTCTAGATCAGTTCTTCTATGCGTTCCTCCTGCTGCTCCCTGACATGGAAACCAACGGTCCAGATCTCTTCCTCCCGTCAATCTGACGGCTACTATGCTCCCTCCTGAGCTTGCGCACTTTTTTCCGGTGCTTGGGATAATTTCAAGTTCTCAAAGGCCTCGACCTTTGTTTGTTTCCTCCTATGAGCTCTTGACTTTAAGCCCCGCCTGCGTTCTCCACGACGCTATTCCCCCTGAGATTTTATAGACTTTGAACTCCTCCAAAGAGTTCTTCAACCTCTACACTCCTTGCAGCCTCGACTCTGTGCACCGAAAGCACTGTCCCTCCTGAGCTTCTGCGCCCGAATCCTCAAGGGACTCTATGACTCCTACGCCTCTGCAGAGTCTTTACACACACACAGTGTTGTCTCTCCTGAGCTTCTCACACACTCAGACCCCTAAGGGATTTTATCCTTCTTCCTTTCTCCTGCATATGGAGAATGTAATGCCCTTTTGGCTATCCTCTACCTCAAGCAACCTCTTGCTGAGTCTGCAGGGTGTTCAGCAACCCTATGAAGATCCCTCAGTGGATTCTTCCTTCAAAATATAGAACTCAAAGAGTTATCTTCTCTTGTGTGCTTGTCTACACAATGTCTCACTGCCCTCCTGGAAAAGTATCTTCTCCCAGAACGTTCAGCAGTCATGTCCTCATGTGCACCTATGCACTCGCTCAATGCCCATCTGGCAGAGCTCTCAGAATCCTCAGTGATTATGTTTCTTCCTGAACTCATAGCAGAGTTCTTCCTCTGTACACCGTTGTGCATGCGCTCAATGCCCACTTGGCAGAGCTTCACAGAACACCTCAAATCTTTTGTCTACAACTGTGTTTTCCTCCATAGCCTTGCCTCCAAGGTGTTCAACAACCTTGAGGTCTTCACTGAGTTGTTGACTCCATTTCTTGTGCCGCAACACGTCTTTATCTGAACCCGCAGAATTCAGAAGTGTTTCACTGCACTGGTATTTAGAGACCGCAGTACTCTGTCACGCCCTCCTGGCATGAAACCACAAAGAACCTCAAACCTGGAAATAAAACACTCTCCTGCAAATGCAAACCTACAACATATATAAAGAACACTCACAGACATTCATTTAACACACAGTAATGCAGGAAAAACTGCTCTTTGTATTGAATATGGCAAACGCCTGTATTTACAAGGTGTTCCTAAGCACGGCCTGTAACAAGATCTCGGCTCCTTCTCTTCTGCTCTCTACTCATAGACTTCCTCCTATCTCAACTACTCACACACACCCTCACAAAATGAGATACAAAATCTCTTTTTCCTGAGGGGGCTCTTCGAGCTCTTCCCTCCAACCTACCTACCCTATTCAATTGCATTGAATGGGCTATCTAGTCCGCTATCCGGATCTAGATCTCAGCCCTACAAATATTAAAGGCCAATCTTATCTACAGCCTGTGCAAAGGCACGGCTTCATAGCTCACCAGCTTAAACATTAAATTACAATCAATTCCAATTTTAAATGAGGATTGCGCCTCTCTTCAGCTTTGAATGTGTGCGCTTGACGTGGTTGGCTGGTTGGCTGGTTGACGTGGAGGGATTCTCCTGCATCATACTCCTCAGCTGCAAAATTCATGAGCTCTTTCTCATGAGCTTCCCATCTCTGATGTTGAAATCCTCCTGGATCCAAAATCATCCTCTGGAGTTGTTCATCTGCTCCATTTCCCTGTTGTTGCTTACGCGCTGCTGCTACTATTGCTTCTTCCTTTCTGCTCAGTTGCTCCTAGCTGGCAGTTTCTGCTGACCTCAACATTAGCCTTCTGATCTCCTCGATCGCTTCGTCCAGCTGCTCCAGTGGCTGGTCTTGTTTTTGCAGTCTCCTCAGCTGCAAAAATTTTCTGCAATTGGGTAGATCATCATGATCTCCCATGCCTTATTCTTCATCTACTTCCAACTTCACCTGTTGGATGTGCACACCTTGCACTATTACCCTTCTCTCCAGGGCTTCAATTTGTTTCCACAGATCAGCAAAGCAAATGTTGTCTGCTTCTTCTTCTTCTTCTGTTGCAAACTCCCATGTGGCAGTCTTTTCAGTCTCTTGGCTGAAAATACCGAGCCATTCCTCAGAATGATCATCATCCTCTTCTTCTTCTTCTGTTGTCAGCTTCAGTGCTACGGCTTCTTCAGCTTCCTGGTTGAATGCATTGAGACACTCCTATGAATGCTCATTTTCTTCTTCGTCTGCTTCTGCTTGGGAAGTCTCAAACACCTGCTCTAATTCCTCCTTGACAGTCTCAGCTGACTGTTCTTCTGTTGTTGTTGCACCTACAACACAGATTTCTTCCTCCTCCTGGGCAAGTGGTAGGAATATCTCGATTCCCCCAATCATCATAAGGCTTCTCAGATCCTCCTCTTCTGTCAGTTGCACATGCTGATCTAAATTCATTTCTGAGCTCACCTGCTCTGTCAGCTCCTCTGGCTTCTCCCAGCTCATCTACTCATCCCTTCCCACCTGGCAATATGGGATGCTTCTACTACCTTCCTGGCATTCCATGGAATCAACTAATTTCATCTTTATTTCCTTGCCCACCTGGAAAACTGGAAACCTTTCATTGCCCTCCTAACAGTCTATGAGATCCTACAGCAACCTCATATCATTGCCCAGTTGGCAATGTGAAATTCCTTGGTTGTCCTCATGACAGTCCCTGAGATCTTCAACTGATCTCAACTCCTTTCCCACCTGGCAGTTCTTGAGATCTCCAGCTGATCCTAATTCATTCTCTGCATCATTGAGACCTCTCCCAGTCTCTAGCTCACGCATCTAAACCATTTCTTCTTCTGGTCCATTGAGGTTTTCAGCATACCTCAACCATCCTTTCAACAGCCTACATTGTCTCCTAACCATCAACTCCTTGACTGGCCATTTTACCTTCAGCTTCTTCATGGGCCATTCATACACCCATCTCGGCTTTTCTTTCTGTCGCATTTGCAGTTCAAGATTTTCTATGTCTGCCCTTATTTCAGCGAGCTCTTTATCCATTTCTGCAAGCTTTTCTGCTTTGCTCTTCCTCCCATCATGCCTATGGTCTTCAGTAACCATGGTGTTGTCTCTGTCTGCTTTCCTAGAAAACCTGTTGTTGTCACTCCACACTAAGAGTGTTTCCAGCTTCATCCTACAGTCCTCCTGGCTGTTTTCTTGATTGTTGCCTACCTGTAAACAATCACCATAGAGTCTCCAGCAACCTTGTCTTCCTTTACCTTCTCAATCTACTTGAAATATACAAACAGAGTTCTAGCTCTTATACCACTTGACGTGTATCAGGGTGCTTTCCTCCTCTGGCTTCCCTTGCCTTCTCCCTCTGCTTGAAATATACAAACAGAGTTCTAGCTCTGATACCACTTGACGCAGACACAAGATGCACTCTACGTCCGCTCACAGGATCGTTCAATCATCTCATGCAAGCCGAATTAGCTCTTTTGATTCCCTGCTGGAATCTCTGTTGAAAACCCGATCCACAAGTCCTTATCCTTCCTCACGGCCTTCTGTACTCCGACTGTTGCCCTTTCCTTAACATGGAAAATATACTATCGGGCTTCAGGGTTTCTTGTTTCTCGATGTCGAGAGTTCCTGTACTTTTGAACTCCCGAAATCCGATCTCCTGATACATGCCTTTGTTTCCTTAGCCTCCCTAGCTATGCCTGTAGTCCACGTGACCTCCTCTTATATGACCGTAGTCATACTCCTTATCAGGATTCGGGGTTTTGCGACCCTTGATGTCACGAACCTCTATCCTCGCAATCTCTCGATCTCCGATGAGCCAATTCCCCATTTTTGGCCCTTAGCCCGTTCTGGCTAGACTCTTGGCCCACGTGACCACTATCTCACAAGACCACAGCCTTGTCTCCTATCGGGGTTTCTGACATCGCAATGCCGAAATGCATAAACCTTGTGTCCACGGGATTCTTGATATCCCGATCTCCGATATGATGTCAGCTAACAATCCATGTCCGCCTTTAGCACGATCAACGGCCATGATCGCCTATGAAACCAATGGTTATGGATCTCCTTCGGGACTTCAGGGTTTCAAATGCCCAGATGCATTTTCCCTCGGGACTGTCGATCCCTCGAATCTCGATTCTTCGCTATGCTGACAGTTGGCCCCAAATGGCACTTCCCTCCTTGTCGAGGTTTCGGACTTCGCGATTCTGAAACGCATGGACTTCTTGTCCACGGAATCCATGATTTCCCAATTCCCGAAATGTCGATGGACGACCTTCCTTTCGGGAAATCTCCCGAGTACTCTGATCTCCTCCACGCATCCTCCTATGATGGACGGTCCTGATCGCTTCTCTTTGTTTCGGAGTTTTCAATGCTTCGATGACAGAGATCCTCTGTTAACTCAAAACCTCGGTAGCTGATATACTGATGGGTCGCTCGATCTCCGCCACGTGTATCCTCAAACAGACGGTCCAGATCATTCCCAGGACTTCCCCATGGAAATTCCTGATCTCATATCATCGTGACTCCCGATTTCATGAATGTCGATATCCTGATGGCTACGCCACTCGTCGGGACTTTCAACCTCCTGTTCATGAAGCTTAAACTCTGTGCACCTCCTATCAGATCTGACGGCTGACGGGTAATTGGATCAAGATCCCACGGTCTAGATCATTTCTTCTATGCGTTCCTCCTGCTTCTCCCTGGACGTGGAAACCAATGGTCCATATCTCTTCTTCTCGTCGATCTGACGGCTGCTATGCTCCCTCCTAAGCTTGCACACTTTCTTCTGGTGCTTGGGAGAATTTCAAGTTCTCAAAGGCCTCGACCTTTGTCTGTTTCCTTCTGTGAGCTCTCGACTTTAAGCCTCTCCTGCGTTCTCCACGACACTATTCCTCTTGAGCTTTTATAGACTCTGAACTCCTCCAAATATTTCTTCAACCTCTACACTCCTTCCAGCCTCGACTCTGTGCACCGAAACCACTTTCCCTCTTGAGCTTTTGCGCCTGAATCCTCAAGGGACTCTATGACTCCTACGCCTCTGCAAAGTCTTTACACACACACAGTGTTGTCTCTCCTGAGCTTCTCACATGCTAATACCTCTAAGGGATTTTATCCTTCTTCCTTTCTCCTTCATATGGAGAATGTAATGCCCTCCTGGCTATCCTCTACCTCAAGCAACCTCTTGTTGAGTCTGCAGGGTGTTCAGCAACCCTATGAAGATCCCTCGGTGGATTCTTCCTTCAAAATACAAAACTCAAAGAGTTCTCTTCTCTTTTGTGCCTATCTACACAATGTCTCACTGCC
This sequence comes from Picea engelmannii, assembly GCA_009831015.1. NCBI lineage: Eukaryota > Viridiplantae > Streptophyta > Pinopsida > Pinales > Pinaceae > Picea > Picea engelmannii. The sequence goes on along the minus strand of ML785612.1, from coordinate 263,709 downwards.
CTCATGGCAGAGTATCTTCTCCCAGAACGTTCAGCAGTCCTGTCTTCCTGTGCACCTATGCACTCGCTCAATTCCCATCTGGCAGAGCTCTCAGAATCCTCAGTGATTTTGTTTCTTCCTGAACTCGCAGCAGAGTTCTTCCTCTGTACACCATTGTGCATGCGCTCAATGCCCACTTGGTAGAGCTTCACAGAACTCCTCAGAGCTTATGTCTACAACTGTGTTTTCCTCCACAACCTTGCCTCCAAGGTGTTCAGCAACCTTGAGGTCTTCACTGAGTTGTTGACTCCAGTTCTTGTGCTGCAGCACGTCTTTGTCTGAACCCACAGAATTCAGAAGTGCTTCACTGCACTGGTATTCAGAGACCACAGTACTCTGTCATGCCCTCCTGGCATGAAACCACAAAGAACCTCAAACCTGGAAATCAAACACTCTCCTGCAAATGCAAACCTACAGCATATATAAAGAACACTCACAGACATTCATTTAACACACAGTAATGCAGGAAAAACTGCTCTTTGTATTAAATATGGCAAACGCCTGTATTTACAAGGTATTCCTGAGCACGGCCTGTAACAAGGTCTCAGATCCTTCTCTTATGCTCTCTACTCATAGACTTCCTCCTATCTCAACTGCTCACACACACCCTCACAAAATGAGATACGAAATCTCTTTTACCTGAGGGGGCTCTTCGAGCTCTTCCTTCCAACCTACCTACCCTATTCAATTGCATTGAATGGTTTGTCTAGTCCGCTATCCAGATATAGATCTCAGCCCTACAAATATTAAAGGCCGATCTTATCTACAGCCTGTGCAAAGGCACGACTTCACAACTCACCAGCTTAAACATTAAATTACAATCAATTCCAATTTTAAATGAGGACTGTGCCTCTCTTCAGCTTTGAATGCGTGCGCTTGACGTGGCTGGATGGCTGGATGGATGACATGGAGGGATGCTCCTGCATCAAGTATTCAACTTTCTATTCAGTCTTTGAACAGTTTTATTGAACTCCAAACCAAATATGATACAGAAAAAGGGGCCTCCTTGGACCTCCCAAGTTTTTTTTTTCTTCATTATTCCCCAATAGTTTAAATAAAATTACAATTTCAAACTGCCCCTAATTCATAGGAAACAATAATAAATGAATAATTCTAAATAAAATCGAATCCCTAGAAAAATCATTGCAATGTGGCTCGAATTTTAATGCTAGAATGGAATCCTCCTCGTGAAGATCTGGAATTGATAGTTTAATGCCTCAAACTTTGCCTTTGAATATGTAAGTTGATTGCTTTAACTGATGTTCTACCACTTCTCTTGACTCAGCCAAACCTGTCACAAATATTGTGCTTTGATGATCTTGAATTGGATGATTTACAAAAATAAAGGTAATGTGTAAATTCCAGGTGTCCTCGATTCTCTCCAAGTGACCATGAAATGCCTTGAAATGTTGGATTTGTGGATTCTACTCCTAAAAAATTGGGATGATCTGCCTTGTGGCTGCCAGATTGTCACAAACACATCACTCTGATCACATAAAATATAGTCAAGAGCATACATACGAGAAGAATACAAAGAAAATGCCTTCAACTCCTTTCTATTTGACGGAGTGTCCTTAGTGTAGAAGTTTGGAAAAAGGACTTTTAATGGTCTTAATGATTCTTCTCCTCCATAAACTTATCCAGATTCCACATAGCGATATGAATCATTGCCAAAACCTAAAGCCCACAGTATTAATCCCACTTCTTCAAGAGTTAAAGGGAATTTCCTATGTCGATGCTCCCGGTTATGATCTACTTTAGACAATGTTTTCCATAGCTCACGGATTTCCCCAATCCACTTTTTTCCTTGTCTTCCCCACCATAGTAACACCCTGAGAATGCAATCATATCAACCTCAAAACCTCAAGTGAACTGCAAGGAATCACCTTCTTTTACTCCTCATTTTGTTGACCAGAATTTGGCCCATCTCCAAAAATATAAATTGCAATGCATGGTAATTCACTCTTCCTTGCAGAACTGGAAGAAATCTAGTTTTATAGAAATGTGGTGTATATTTTATGGGCGCACGTATTGAATATGGTATATCAATCTCTTTATGAAGGTGGGCCCCTCCTCCATGTGACTTTGTGTTGGAGCTTGGGTATTGACTTTGACATGATATTGTGGCTTGATTTCGTATGTTGTTTCTAACTCGTGTTGTATGTTGGTGTTAGGTTCTTGGCTCGATAGTTTTGGACTTGGATATTGGCCTTCGGGCCAATATTTTTGGTAAAGAAAACATAACCTTGTACACATTTTGGTTCTTAAAGACCAAAAACTGATTATAAAACCAAATTTTAATATGAAGAAATTTTTCCCAAGAAAAACCTGAGAGCCAAAAGATTTTTTTTATGGCGCGGGAAGAGTAGAATTCCCAAGTCTTTCATCCAAGTTTACCACAAGTGTAACAGGTTGTATACATATAGGTAATATCTTTGGACAATATAGTGAAACCACTTCTGAGAGATTAGGTAATATTAAAATACATATGGATCAAACTCATCCACCTCATTAGGAATTCGAGAGTCATTTGCATTCTTATCACTATGTTCCAAAGACTTAGTTTGTTGTATTGCAAATAACAAGCATGCACTATCTGAGTTTAAGAGAGTTTCCTCAACATATATAGTTTCATGCCTCTGAAGTTGGATAAGCAACTGGACGTTGTTTCTCAATTCCACATTTTCCCTCAACCTTCAACCTTCTTGGAGATGAAGCCACCTACAATTTTTACCATGTCCTTTGGAAACTATTCCATTTGGAATATTTGTTTTTGCAGCATCTGACATATAATAATTATCAACTATAATATAGTCACCCTATAAACATTATAGGATCCTAACATAGGCTCCAGCTGGGGATGGCATCTCCCAAGGAGGTATCAAGAATCTCACATCTCTGAATTCGCAAATCAGTGCCTTGTTCGTTGGGTTGTTCCCAACACGGAAACTACAACCTATAACTCTTCATCTGAAACTGAAACCCGAAACTGAAAAACCCACACTATAAATCTGAACTGAAACTTGAAGTTGAAACTGAAATTCACATTGAAAACTGAACTAAAAAATTGTTGAAGGAGATGCTCGCCGTGTCGAGATTATTCACGCACTCCTACCCTAATCTGCTGAAAATTATTGCTAAATCAAGTAACGAAGAAATGATAATGAAGCCAATCCAATAATTGATCCAAAAACAAAAAAATTTTATCATGATTGATCAAAATCAAAACTGAAAAATGCTTTTGCAATAACCACTGACAACAGATTTTTTCTTTAAAGTGAAAGCATGACCCACTGTCCCAACTGAAAAATTATTCTACATAATCAAACACCAAGTCAAGGAAAACATGATAATCCTCAAGATATTTTAGCATCTAATTTCTATAACAAGACTGCTCAAACTGTGATTCCATTTGAAAACTTTCAAAGTGATTTTCATAAGAACTATGAATGGTATACTCATCTCTTATGTATTTCATGTTAAGTACATTGATCGAATCATCATGAAAACTTTCAAATGAATCAACAACACTATCATGTAAATTTGATTCCTCATATAACTCAATAGTTGTAAGACAATCATATTTACATACATCACTATGTTGGCTCTTTGAAAATTCTGAGTCTAAAATCTGATTCCCTACATTTTCTTCAAAAGAACTATGATTATGATTGTCAAATGAATCAAGAAAAGTAGACCCCACTTGACACAAAGATTCTGAAATTGAAAGACATGAAGAAAGATGGATCTGACTACCCTGATCTTCTTCTGAATTACATGACATCTGACAAGCCTAAGGAAAAATTTCATCCAACTCGGGAGAATGAATATGAAATTCAACAATAGGATTGTTGATTTCTTCATTTTTAGCTAGAGGGGAAGCGTTTGTTTGTTGTACACTCACTTGAATATCTAAATGTTGAAAAGGGTTGGCATGCAAAGTTTCTATGATCTCATCATCGATGAATACATCATCCTCATATATGTCTTGTTTATTAAAAGAATGGCTAGACTGCTGCAAATTATCATATATTTCAGAGGGTGTAAGATAACTTTCATTATTAGGATTCTTTTCAATTTCACTGTCATCCAGGGTAGAATCCATGATCTTCTCATGGTAGTGAAAATGGTTTTCATTCAAAGAATCTAAGAGTTCATCGTCCATAAACTCTTCATCGCCATAGGCATTTTCCAGCTCTTGAATAAAATTTCCAAAGTGGTGACAACAATCCTTAACCAAAAGCAAAGAAGGATGAGACTCTTTTTATTCTTCAAAAAATGTTGAATGAAAAACTCTAAGAGAATGAATACTTGTAGGTGGCAAACCTTCATACCAAGACCACGATTTTCCTTCAAGAGAAGCCATAAACATCTTCAAGAGACAATCTTCAAGAAATTGAACTTTCAGCTTGCATGTATGCATATGAAATCTTATTAAATGAAGTGTAGAATCATCACCATCTTCATCTTTAAACACAGGAAAATATCTTTGCCAACTTACCTTAGGCATTTGATTTGGAAATCCTAGAATGTGATCTTGTTTTAAAGGAGCATACCTTTTTGCAATGGATCCCATCTTGAGCCAATGGAGTCTCCAGTGAATCTTTGTTTCTGAATTCTGCAGTCAATGGAGTCACCAGGTGAATGATACAACCTTCCTGTGTTTGGCTTCTTTTCACCATCAGAAGTCAAAACTGAAACTTGAAGTGCACTACTAGAGAAAGTTCCCCGGTATGGTTGTCATTCTGTTAGCAATCTGTAATGTGCCCAAGGTTTTGGAGGAAATCACGGAGGTAACATCAAACCACTTGGAGTCCTGGATCTAGCTCTCCAAGACTCAGAGAGGGCTCTCTATGTCTGATCTAGATTTGTTTAGATTAGAATGCTAGGCTAGTTATGATAGATTTCGGTTTTTGGTTTTTTAAATGTTTGGGTTTGGACAACAAAAGAGGGCCATTGGGCAATGGAGTCAAAGAGGCTCACAATAACTGGTTGTGAAGCAGGCAGACCTCATAGGGAAGATAGATGCACCTTTATTAGACATAAGGTTTGTTGTTGTAGTTGTAGGTCGAATGAGAAGAAAAATACACTGCAATTAGGCATACAAGATGAATCTAAGAGAAGTTTTGGAGGGAAAGTACGACAAGCATCCTGAGCACTTATGAAAAAGAGCGTCATACAAAACGAATTTTATTTCATCTTATCTCTACTCAACATGTTGAAGATAAACACATTAAAGAGATGAAAATACAAAGAAATAGCAATCACATAAGGAAAATAATAGACTAGGAACATGCATCACAAGAATCTGTGAAGTATTCAACTTCATATTCAGTCTTTGAACAGCTTATTGAACTCCAAACCAAATCTGATACAGAAAAAGGGGCCTCCCTGGACCTCCCAAGTTTTTTTTTTTTCTTCATTATTCCCCAGTAGTTTAAATAAAATTACAATTTCAAACTGCCCCTAATTCATTGGAAACAATAATAAATGAATAATTCTAAATAAAATTGAATCCCTAGAAAAATCATTGCAATGTGCCTCGAATGCTGATGTTGGAATGGAACCCTCCTTCTGAATATTTTGAATTGATGATTTAATGCCTCAAACTTTGCCTTTGAATCTGTAAGTTGACTGCTTTAACTGATGTTCTACCACTTGTCTTGACTCAGCCAAACCTGTCACAAACATTGTTCTTTGATGATCTTGAATTGGATGATTTACAAGAATAAAGGTAATGTGTAAATGCCAGGTGTCCTCGATTCTCTCCAAGTGACCATGAAATCCCTCGAAATGTTGGATTTGTGGATTATGCTCCTGAAAAATTGGGATGCTCTACCCTGTGGCTATCAAATTGTCACGAACACATCACTCTGATCACATATAATATAGTCAAGAGCAACCATACTTGAATAATACAAAGAAAATGCCTCCAACTCCTTTTTATTTGATAGAGTGTCCTTAGTGTAGAAGTTTGGAAAAAGGACTTTTAATGGTCTTAATGTTTCTTCTCCTCCATAAACTTTTCGAGATGCGACATAGCGATATGAACCATTGCCAAAACCTAAAGCCCACAGTATTAAGCCCACTTCTTCAAGAGTTAAAGAGCATTTCCTATGTCGACACTCCGGGTCACGATTTGCTTTAGACAATGTTTTCCATAGCTCACGGATTTCCCCAATCCACTTTTTTCTTTGTCTTCCCCACCATAGTAACACCCTAAGAATGGAATCATATCAGGCTCAAAACCTCAAGTGAACTGCAAGGAATCACATGTTTTTCCTCCTCATTCCGTTGACCAGAATTTGGCCCATCTCCAAAAATGTAAATTGCAATGCATGGTAATTCACTCTTCCTTGCAGAACTAGAAGAACTCTAGTTTTATAGAAATGCAGTGTATATTTTCTGGGTGCATGTATTGAATGTGGTAAATCAATATCTTTAGGAAGGTGGGCTCCTCCTCCATGTGACTTTGTGCTAGAGCTTGGGTATTGTCTTTGACTTGATATTGTGGCTTGATTTTTCATATTGTTGCTAACTCATGTTGTATGTTGGTGTTAGGTGCTTGGATCGATAGTTGTGGACTTGGAGATTGGCCTTTGGGACAATATTTTTGGTAAAGAAAACATAACCCTGTACACATTTTGGTTCTTAAAGACCAAAAACTGATTATAAAACCAAATTTTAATATGAAGAAATTTTGCCCAAGCAAAACCTGAGAGCCAAAAGATTTTTTTTATGGCGCGGGAAGAGTAGAATGCCCAAGTGTTTCATCCAAGTTTACCACAAGTGTATCAGGTTGTCTACATATAGGTAATAGCCCTGGACAATACGGTGAAACCACTTCTGAGAGATCAGGTAATCTTAAAATACATATGGATCAAACTCATCCACCTCGTCAGGAATTCGGGAGTCATTTGCATTCTTATCACTATATTCCAAAGACTTAGTTTGTTGTATTGCAAATAACAAGCATGAACTATCTAAGTTTAAGAGAGTTTCCTCAACATGTACAGTTTCATGCCTCGGAAGTTGGATAAGCAGCTGGATTTTATTTCTCAATTCCACGTTTTCCCTCAACCTTTGACCTTCTTGGAGATGAAGCCACCTGCAATTTTTACCCTGTCCTTTGGAAACTATTCCATCTGGAATAGTTTCTTTTGCAGCATCTAACATATAATAATTATCAACTATAATATAGTCACCCTATAAACATTATAGGATTCTAACAATTTCAATATTGTTGTTCTATTTCCGCTTAGTTATTTTCAAATTGTTTATTATTAAAGTGAATTTGGATAGATAAGTATTTCACATGTAAATTGCAAACAGTCAAACGATCATTTTTTTAATTTCAAAGATCAAGTAGATCTTATTATGTTTTAAATATTAATAAACATCTAAGGATATTTTGGATCAAGTTGGTATCAGAGCTAGGTTTGACAAGTGTTTGTGAGTGTATGCTTACAAGGTCCAATACCTAGTGAGGAGAAAGAATACTTGCAAGTTACAATCCAGAGATTGGTTTAAGAAGTTTTACTCGTCAAAGAGAAATGACTTCGCCAAGAAAATTGGGTCCTTACAACTCCAAAGATTATTTATTCAAGGATTTTAATTTAATGAAGTCCATGGTGGAAGAAATGTATGAGGGCTAAGAGAAGGCCAAGGAAAAAGGTACATCAGAAAAATTTGAATCAGTCAAAGAGGAAGGAGGGTTGACGGAGGTGTCCCTTCAGAACCCTCCTCACCATCATCCTCATCATCGTCTTCTTCTAAGGGAAGTAAACATTCTTCAAATAAAAAGAATCCCTCTGAGAAGTATGATCATAATATTCCTTTATTAAAATTGGATGTCAAGTTTGAATTTCCAACCTATGATGGATAATTGAATGTCGATAAATTAGAAAGTTGGATCAAGCAAATACAGGTATGTTGCAGGGTTCAAAATATCATGGACAACACTACAAAAATAAAACTAGTTTCTCTTAGACTAAGTGGCATAGCCTTAATATGGTGGGAGAGTAAGATGCAAGTTGATCTTGTTCAAAAGGGTAAATTAATCTCCTCTTGGGATAAATTCACTAATGATATAAGAAAATTGTTCTATCCACTAGCGTATACTCAAACGATAATTATAGAATGGTAGCATCTAAGGCAAGTTAAAGGCCAGAATATTCAAGCATATACACAAGAATTCAAAAAGAGGGAACTATCCTTAGGAATTTTGTTGTATATCCATGAATCTCTTCTAAAGTATATTGGTGGCATGCACTCATATCTTCGTCACACTATTTTAATGTTTAACCCTACTAACATTGATAAAGTGTATATGCAAGCTACACATATGGAGGCTAGTAAGGGTAAGAATGTGATCGAAGATAAGAATCCATATAATTTCAAGAAGAAAAATATGAAGTAAGACCTACATGTTCCCACTGTAATAAAAAGGGACATGAGGAATCACAGTGTTGGAAATTGCATCCAAAATTACGACCAAAGAAGTTCTAAGATAAAGGGGAGAAGAAGATTGTTGCATCAACTTGACAGGATCTAGTATTAGATTTCAGGGATGAATCTAAGATCATGGCAATAGGAATAAAAGGTATATCTACTATCAATTCTAATTCTTCTGTTCAATCCTCCAAATTGGAAAGTGATACTAATCAAAAGAAGAGAATCGAGCTTTTCCATGTCAGAGTTATAGTCAAGCATACAAAGGTAGATACTTTATTTGATAGTGGATCTCAAGTTGGAGGTGAGAAAATAGTGTAAGATCATATTTTCAATTACAAATAAGTTGAATACGAGACCTCATAAAAATCCATATCCATTAGGATGGGTATGTGATGATGCTAAGTTGTCGGTGATGAAACAATGTAAGATGAGATTTGCAATTACAGCTAAGTTCTTTGACAAGGTTGAATTAGATGTTGTTCCTCTTGAAATTTGTGGCATTTTCTTGGGAATTCCATATCTATTTGACAAGAAAGCCATATTCTATCATGAATAGAATAAATATCATCTTTTCAAGGATGAGGTTGAATTTATTGCCAGAGCTCATCGAATCAAAACTAATATTTATTTAGTGAGAACAGGGAAAATGAAGAGACTCATGAACGCAAGTAAACATTTTTTTTTCATGATAGTGAAACAAAAAGAAGAATTTATAACAGATGCTTTATCAGGTTGTGATCCAGATCATAAACAGGAGTTGGTCAAAATTATATATAATTATGATGAGTTATTTCAGGAACCTAAAGGGTTGCCTCCTAAGAGGGAGGTTGAGCATGAAATCTGTTTGTAGTAGGATGCTCCTCTTCCTAACATTGGTGTGTATAGGTCATCAGTGATTGAGAATGCATAAATTAAGAAGAAAGTTCAGGAGTTACTTGATAAAGGTGTCATCAGACCAAGCTCCTCTACGTGTGGTTCTCATATTGTATTAGTTCGAAAGAAATATGGCATGTGAAGTATATGTATTGATTTTTGAGACCTGGACAAGATTACGGTAAAGAACTGTTATCCTTTTCCCATAATTGATGACTTATTGGATCAATTAAATAATGTTGTGTATTTCACTAAGTTGGACTTGAGAAGTGGTTACCATCAAATCGGAATTACAGAAAGTGGCATATGGAAAAATACTTTCAAGACAAAGCAAGGGTTATCTGAATGGTTAGTTATGCCAATTGGTTTATGTAATGCACCCGCGACATTTATGAGGTTAATGAATGATGTGTCCAAGCCTTGCATATATGATTTTTTCATCATCTACTTAGACGATATATTGATCTTTAGTCGAAGATGGGAATATCATATAAAGCATGTCAAAATAGTCTTTGAAATCTTGAAAAAGGATAAGTTGTATATCATAATGTCTAAATGTGAATTTCACAAAACAAATCTAGTATATTTGGGATATATTGTAGGGAATGGCCAGTTAAAGATATATCCCACAAAAGTAGAATTCATTGTGAAATGGCCCAATCCAACTACTATCACAGAATCTAGGAGCTTCTTAGGAGCAGTACAGTACTGGAGGAAATTCATTGCTAATTTCTCTTTCATCGCAGCTCTTAGACATACATTAACAATTTTTAAACAAATCTTTCAAAGGGGAGGCAAGCAATATAAATCCTTTGAGACATTGAAGGAAAATATAAGCATCGCACCAGTTTTGGCTCTACCAGATCTACAATAGCCATTTGAGATTCAAACCGATGCAAGCGGATATTCCATGGGAGCAGTCTTAATGCAAGGAGGTAAACCTATATGTTATCATTCTGATACTTTTACTTAGGTTGTGATTAACTATCCAACATATGATAAAGAATTGTATGCATTGGTAAAAAGTGTGAAGAAACAGAAGTAATACTTAATGTCAAAGGAGACAATAATCCATACAGATCATCAACCATTATAGTGTTTGTAGTGACATGCCAAGCTACAACAATCACGACATTTCAGGTGGATGGGTTTCTTACAACAGTTTCATCTGGTAATCAAGTATAAGAAATGTATTCATAACAAGGTTGCAAATATGTTGTCAAGACCAGTGATCATTTCATCCACAATACTAAGGTATAATCCTTTAGCTCATGAAAGTTATGTTGAATAATATACTAAGGACGGTGATTTTAAAGAAGTGTATGATGCATTAACTCACAGAAATTAGTAGTCAGATTATTATATGCATGACAATTTTTTATATCATCTTGGAAAACTTTGTATACCCAGAGATGAAAGAGTAAATGTAATTAGAGAATCACATACATCTCTCATTTATGGTCATTATGGGGTTGGTAAGACAATAGCACAATTGCAAAGGTAATGTTATTGGCCTCAAATGAATGAGTCAGTTTCCAAGTATATAAAAGAGTGTGTTATGTATGCCACAAGCAATCCTAGTAACAAAAAATTGGTATTATATATGCCACTTCCAATACATTCTCAGCCATGGGAAAGTATCTCCATGGATTTTGTAGGGGGTTTTCTTATGTCCATGACAGGTCATGATTATTTATATGTCATCATGGATAGATTCAGTAAGATTTTTATTTTGATTCCATGAAAGAAACATGTCATAGCTTAACAGACATCACAAATGTTCTTTTCTAATGGTTGGGTTCATTTTTGGTTGCCTACATCTATTATATAATATCAAGACTCTCGCTTTTTGGGAAATTTATAATCTCATTTATGGGAGCTCATGGACACTAAACTAAAGAAGAACACAGATTTTCATCTACAAAGAGATGAAAAAACATGGGTGGTAAACAGAACAATGGTACATTGATCCAGGAGGATCCATAAACGCTCACAGCTTTGTAGGAGGATCTGAAACGCTCACAGAGGACCAGAAGTACCTAGAAATGATCAAAATTTGACTTTATTGTATTCTCTTCAAAAACTACTTGAATGTGTAGATCTAGGTGATAGCTTTCCAACAACGTAAAAATCTCCTCAAGCAGAGTTTTTATGCAAAAGTTATGGCTGGTCAAAGTTTGGTCAACATGTAAAATCAAGGGGTGACAAGTGTCACCACTAAAAGGGTGACATGTGGTACATAGATCCAGGTGGAAATCGGTGTCCACCCACTTATTCCACTAGCTCAAAACATTGTTTTCCACATTGGTAGATTTTCTACGGTTTTTCAGGTCTTGAACTTTCGGGGTTATTTTGAGGCCCTAAACGACGTTTTTGGGGGCTTGACGGCGCTTAGGATGAGAACAAAGGAAAATGATATGATGAAATAAATGTGGTGTGCTCGTTTATACATTTCCAACTAGTTATCATTCACCCCAAACGAATATCATATGAAAAAGTTACACCCTCGAGAAGTTGACGTATCAACTACCCCCATCGAGGCCCGCAAACCTTTTGGTTTTTCATCTTCCAGGGTTAGGTTTTTTCTTTTTGTTTATGTTAAAAAGGACTCTGGAGCCTCATTTTAAAAATCATCATCTTCTTGCGAATGAGTGTAGCCATCAAATCTCTTCTGAGAGATAAGTTGCCACCATTCTAGCAAGTTAATTCACTCTGTATTTTTACAGTTTTTGTACATTTCTTTCATTAATAAAAATTGTGCATTATTGTATCTAAGTGTTTCTAGAAATATACCTATGTATTTACTTGTTATATTTCCGCCTTCATTTTGTTCTAAAAATAATATGGATCAGTGGTATCTAAGCAGGCTACTACTTTTTGTTTCTTAGTGCATGTCCCCGACGAGGTCATGGTATAGAGAGTTGGGTTTCAAGCTAGTTTCTCTTAAGGACAACCGTTCTCGCCAGCCCAAGTAGCCTCCCATGGAAAAAGAAAAGAGATATGTGGGAGCAGAATATCCCATCAAGTTGTTACTCGCGGAATCCCTAGAGAAACAGAGGAACGAGATGTTGGATAATTTTACCCAAATCCTTCAATGATTGTCAACAATAGCAAGCGTGTCTTCATCAAGCAGTCACTTTGGAGACACTACCCCATTCAAGGTACAAGTTAATTTTGATATTCCCATATTTGAAGGTCATATCAATGCATATGCTTTGGAAAAGTGGTTAAATTTGCTAGAAGTTTATTTCTTTGTTCACAATTTTTCTGACAGAGAAAAGATCATCGGTTTGCTCCTTAAGGCTCTTCCTCATGTAAAACATTGGTGGGAAACTTACTAGGAGAAAAATTCCACATAGGAGTCTGGAATATTTGGGGTCGAGCCCACTTGGTATTTTTTTATGGATGCAGTCAAGGAACAATATTACCTTGTGGGAAACTATGATGACCAGTACATGAAATGGACCACGTTGCATCAAGAGAGGGGGAAAACAGTGCCAGATTTCACAAATTCCTTCCATAACTTGTGCACCAAGATGGGTATCAAAGACTCTGTGAGTGGCATCTATTTCTAAAATACCTTGGGGCTCTACACAGGTACATCCAAACCAAAATGAATTTTATGGACATCTCATCACTGGGAGATGCTTATCGATATGCTATCAAAATCAAGAAGAAATTTAAGCAGCAGTAGTGTTGTGTGTCCTACGGCATCAAGCCCTTCAAGGATGAGGTAATGTGTGATGTTTTGCCATTGGAAATTTGTGATGTTCTTTTAGGCCAGCCATATATGTGGAAGAATCATGTTGTTTAATATTCTCGACCCCATAACATCATTGTTATTCTAGGAGGTCATCTCTACAAGGTACCAGAGGTAGTTCTGACTATTGTCCCAACAAAACAAGGCCGCAAAGTAATCTCGCATATCGCAAAATTTATCCTCTTCAGAATCCGATCAAAAGGTGAAAATAAGGACATTGCAACCACTGTAGCCTCAGGCCAAGGCCTTTATATCTAGCAGAAGTGGATCGACAAGATTGTAGAAGAGCGCAAATACATTCTGGCTTCACCTATAAGGGTGCCTCCACACTACCCAGTCAAGAAAAATTATAACATATCCCTTCACATTCTTCATGTTGTATCTTCACCGATAGATTCCTCCCACACTCAGGCATATCATGCAACTAGATTGGTTGAACGAGTCCAAACCCTCCAACAATAGGTTCATAACATACTTCAACAAGCTAAGCGGGACAACTTCTTCAGCAAGGAAAGCACATCACCAAGGTTCAGATTTAGCAAAAGCTTCCCCATCTTCCACAGGCATTTGATGCAATGGGAACCATTTCTTCCTAAGGGTGAAGAATGATCCATGTGGAAATAGATGTCCACTCACCTATTCCACTAGCTCAAAACATGGGTTTCCACATTGGCAGTTTTTCTACGGTTTTTCAGGTCTTGAACTTATGAGGTCATTTTGAGGCCCTAAACAAAGTTTTTTTGGGATCAAAAATGCCTATCATGTACTTGAAAGAAGATGTTAGGCCAAATGGAATGTATTTTCCTCATCTATACCTTTCCAACTAGCTATCATGCACCCAAAATAGAGATTATATGCAAAAGTTACGTCCTCGGGAAGTTGATGTATCAACTACCCCCATCGGGGCCCACAAACCTTTTAGCCTTTCATATTCCAAGGTTAGGGTTTTCGATTTTCTTTATGTTAAAAAGGTATTTGGAGCCTCATTGTAAATATCATCATCTTCTTGTGAATGAGAGTAGCCATCACATCTCTTCTCAGAGATAAGCTTCCACCATTCTAGCGAGTTCATTCACTCTATATTTTTACAGTTTTTGTACACTTCTTTCATTAATAAAAATTGTGCATTATTGTATCTTTGTGTTTATGGAAATATATCTATGTATCTACTTGTTATATTTCCGCCTTCATTTCATTCTCAAAATAATCCGGATCACACATGGTCATACAGGTGATGTGGCAGGCAGACAGACAACTGGTAAATGATGTGGCACTTAAGTGGACCAACCAGGTCTTCACATGTGGCACAAAAGTGAACCAATATGGTACAGACACGTGGAAATTATTGCACAAATGAACCAATGAGAGGCTTCCATGTGGAAACCTCCCTTTGGCCCTCTTTGGTTTGTATTATGCAAAAAGTTTGGGAGTCGACGAGGGTCCAACCCATATCCTCCCAAATTCTTAACAAACATGCCATTGTCAATGCGCCACTATATTAGTTCTTAACTATATGTATTTTAAATAATATTTAACTTTGGTTTAAGATTTATTTGGAAGGAAAAGGGGTCAAGGTCTAAGCCCTCATCCCCTAGTTATGTACTATCCCATATGTCCACACTCCAAACAATTGCGAGGGGCTAACAAAATATGTATCAATGTATATATGGTTTTAACCATATATGACCAACAAAATAACAACATACTATATATAG